>UESW01004062.1:703841-914580 GCA_900491605.1 Calamus simplicifolius | reverse complement strand
GCGGATGACATTTTCCTCCAGAAGTTTGTACAAAGACTTTAGTAGCTAGGTATTCCAGCCTCGAAGCTGAAATATTTTTTTTCGACCGGACTCCTCAGAGCGAGGGCTCAGGATCTTGCTCAAACCTTGGACTGATTCCTTAGCATCCGAAAGCCAGAGCGAGGGGGAAGAAAGAGTTTTTCTTGCACAGATGTAATTCAAGAAAAAATGCGGTAGAAGTAGCTGGAAGGGAAAGGGCATTTTCGTCTGCACAGCAATTTTAAAATAAAGGCGAAGCACTTTTAATGGCCGTCACGATCAGAACGTAACATCGTAGCAGAGCCATACCGTTCCGCATCGTCAGCCACGTTGGATCCACGTGGACCAATCAGGAGAGGCGGTGTAGCCCACGTAGGACTTGCTACCGAAGTGGTGTACAAAGACTTTTTCCATAGACAATCCCAGAGCCTGAAATGTGGGCAAAACAGCAAAAGGAGATGTTGGGCCCATTAGGGCTGAAAGGGGTGTGTTACTTTCCTTAGTCCCTCTTTTCTCTCTTTAGTTTTTTTTTTTTTTTTTTTTTGGCAGGGGCAGCCATCAAGAGAGCCGTGGGAGTTTTTTTTCAGCCAAGAGAGCCTTGGGAGTTATTTTCTTCTGGGTTACATGAGGCGTGGGAGAGAGAAGGACATCTTCACGCAAGGAGATGGCTGGCTGGTGGTGCTTGGCTACGTGGGAGGACTTTCGCTCCAGGAATCATATGAAGATGCTGCAGAAGAAAAACAAGAGAAGAAGAAGAAGAGAAGTAAAGAAAATAAGAAAGTAACGCAGGAGATCGTATTTTTCGGTGACATAATCCTTATATCCCTATTATTCTCTTGTGATTGTTTCTCAAGTCCAGGCAAGGGACTTTGAGACTTGAATATTTATTATTTTATAGTTGATCTTCTTCTCTGGTTTGCCTGTGATTTTTTTTCTTTATCTTGGAGGAATTTTTTACGTAAATCTTAGTGCTTCTGTATGATTGTGTGATTGTGCATTTTATTTATTATTTTGCTGCTTATTACGGCCTGCTAGTATTTGTTTGCATACGGATTCTTTTCCATCATGAGAGTTTCACCATCCGCAAGGAGTGCCACGAAGCTCATATTTCAGCATCAAATAGCCCCCATGAAGCCAGGAAGTAAGGAAGAATAGAAAAATGGCTTTCATAAGGTGGCTTGCCAATTCACTCGAGGTTCATTTAGGTAAATTCATATATCATGGATGATGTGTCCCACATTACATGTGTTATTCTGCAACAAGGCTTCACATATTTAGAAATCTTAAACAAAGATTTTTTATTTATTTTTAATGAAATTTTCAAGGTTTTATGTTTTACAACCGTCACTCTACACGCAACCATGCTATTGCCATGCAAAGTTGGGAAAGGTACACTAAAGATATGCACAACTCCAATGTACTGAAAATTAGAGTAGATTTTGTGAGACAGTGGAGCATTTGAGGCAAAATAAATTTATCTTTGTTAGTTAGCCATGCAAAACTTTGGCATGTCCAACCGGTCTCTGATGAACAGGTTATTTAAAAGAAGGCTTCTTTGGTCAAAATGATTTATTAATTTTCAAAACATGTAATGGTTTGCCAATATCCATCCATCTTCATCAAACCAATCTCAGTAGAAGAATCGAGACTCAAGTGAGCAGGACAGCTACAGAATGGATAATTTAAGAGAACAATACCAAATTATGTTATCAAGAAAGTGTCGTTGACTTCCAAATAGTGCTATCGTAGATATCTTGACTAATTTTCTGTACCAATTCATATCACCTTCTCAACTAGCATTGAGCATGAACAGGTTATTGCTGGGTAGACATCTCAGCCAGTTGGCACCCTTCTCTCCACAGAGAAGAGGATCCAAATTGGGTTAGAGAGGGTGACACTGTCATCCTACTCTTCCATCCTTTCAGAAAAGATGGAAAAATGTAACTATTCGCTTGATGGTAGTTGTCTGAAAACCCTTTTGTCTACTGTGAGTGCCTTGAATAAAATATCATCTTTATCTTCTCTGTTTCATTTCATAGTGCAACTTCTTTGAAAAAAAGGGTGACTTGTGACTTGGTACAAAGTCACAGGACTTCTTAAATCTAACTAGTTGTGCAGGCAAAAATTGCCTGCATGCGTTGTGAACCATCCATCTTCTTGTCAGCAAGCAACCTGACTTCTCCTAGGTGGGGCAATTTGGCTTTGTTTGATTAGCAAGAATATACATTCTCACTAGTTGATTGGCCATCTAATCTGCTTTAGAATGAATATAAGGTACATCATGACATGCAACGTTAACTTTGAAAAGTACTTGGCATGCATCCCAAAACACTGCACCTAAGGGTGACATGGACAGGCAGTGATAATATTTCATCATCTTGCTTGCCAACAAAATCAATCTTTTTAATTTTCTTTTTTGAAGTGCTCCCACTTGAACAATCTTCATCCAAGCATAATACAGTTATGACCTAGAAAATGTATATGAAAAACTTAATTTAAAGCAGTGATAAAACATACATTGATATAAAAGTGTGATTTGATGTATATACAAAGGAAAAAAAAATGAAAGAAAGCTAAAAATTATGTGAAAGAAAATAATAAAAAAATTTAAAATTTTTACTAAAAATATGATTTAAAATCAAGTAGAATGGAAAAAAAAAAAAAAATTCTTTCAGTCCTAACTAGTTTGAGATCAAAGCTTTGTTATTGTTGTTGTTAGTAGTGTGTTATAAGCCCTAAAGCAGCAGAGATCCTACTAGACCAAGGCCCTCTTCTACTCTTTGTTTGTGGATGATAAAACAACAGCTTTAATCTATTGTTGGCAGCTCTGCCTATCGGATGGAGGTTCTGCGTTTGAATCTACACCTTCCATGGGTACAACACACTGAAGGCATGGTTTACCCTGGTTTAGCAATGAAATCCAAGGTTTAGACATGGTTGAGTTCACTTAAGAAGATGGCTTAGTATGATTTGGTTCAATTGTTGCAAATTATTGGGGTTATGCATGGTGTAACACATTTTGGGAGAGGTTCAGCATGATATAATTAAGAGCTTGAAATGATAAGGGTTGAGGTTGTCATTCCTTCAAGTAATGCCAAAATGTGATCTGTGTGCAGCCACTTAGCTCTTGTAGCAGGTTCATTGTACCAACAGTTTTTTTTTCTTAATGCTAATGATAAACTAATGAGGAAATTTATTGAATTATTTGATAGTAAATGTTCAATAGGATATTGAGGTCCATGAACCTTTTTTTTTTTTTGGATGCAAATGGAGGACGAAATTAATCCTTCCCTCAAATTTATTAACAATGAATAAAAGAATATAAAACTATTAGAAGGAAGTACAAGATGTGATTATTGGTCTAAGTTGTGTCTTGATCTTCTTATAGAAAGGGCAGTGTATCCACATCTAAAAATATGATAAGGCTTTGATAAGCACCAAACTATTTGAAAATTTCTTTTTAAGAAACACTATTGAATTTCTAAGCGACTGTATTTATTATAATCTCAAGCTCTTCAAACATAGTGGGTTGGATTTTATTACACCTTTAAGTGATACACGACACCTACAAATATGGTAGTCGGCCTCTCAATTCAATACACCTTCTTAATGCAACCATAAGACCTTAAAGAATGGACAATGAATAAATAAATATGAAGCTGTTTCAAAGGAAGCCTAACAAAGAGATGACCCGGACTTGCAAGCCAAGAAACAAGATGTGAGGCTTGTGAACATTCATTTTGCTGCTGACAAGATTTCATGTCAGTGATGACGCCCGATCACCTGAGTTGATCGCAGGAAAGATTGATCCGATCGCCAATGAGATTCTCGTCAAGCCGAATAACCTACAAGAAGTCCCTAGACCGGAGGGGTTCTCCAGTGGGAAACCTCCGACGTCCAAGTCAGCGATCGAGGTCACAGCTAAGGAAGAGCTCGAGAGAGTTCTTTAGGGCAGGGAAAGCTCTGAAAATAGAGTTTCTCTGGGGAGTTGGATGAGGGGGTGCTTATGTTTGCATACCTGAGTCTCTTGTAGACTTACCCTTTTATAGGCGGTTGAAATCTGCATGGGGATTAGCCGTATAACATTCCGTGTGCAAGGAATGTCAGTGGAACACGTGGGGGTTACGTGAATTCGGGCTGATTGGTGGGTCCTGTTCCATCGGAGAGGGAAGCCAACGATTGGTGGGCCAAGTCCCATCAGTCGGTGGAGCCAGTCGGTAGGTAGGCCTGGTCCCATCGACGGCGTGGCCAGGTGGTAGATGGGTCTGCGAGGCCAGTCTGGGCGAGTCAGAAAGATGGTAGCGTTGTCAAGCATGGGGTCGACGGAGGTCGGGGCCGCCTCAGCTGACTTAGAGACGCCGGGGCGGACGGGGCCTACCTGAAGAGGTCAGGGCCGCCTCAGCTGATGTGGAGATGTCGGGACGGACGGGGCCGATCTAAAGAGGTTGGGGCCGCCTCGGCTGACTTGGAGATGCCGAGATGGACGGGGCCGCCCTTAGGAGGTCGGGGCCACCTCGGCTAGCTTGGAGATGCCGGGGTGGACGGGGCCAACCTGAGGAGGTCGGGGCCGCCTTGGCTAGCTTGGAGATGCCGGGGCGGACGGGCCCGACCTGAGGAGATCGGGCCACCTCGACTAGCTTGGAGATGCCGGGGCGGACAGGATGCGTCTATGCCATATGGTTGATTTTTTCATGATTACCTCTGGCTTTATTAGCTACATCATTAGCCACATCAGATGCCCCTCCGCCACTGAGCACGAAGGGCCATGCATCAGCTATCCTTTGAACGAAAGGGGCATGAAAGTTCAAAAATTGATAACCAGTTACGGGCACCTTCAATGGGGTGAATCGGCGCGCCTTCCCGAGGCGATGTCGCCTCGAAGATCTTCTATAATCATGCGGTAGGTGGAAGCTGACGTTGGCTCCGGTCGTTTCAAGGGAGTGCTTCTCGGAGGATGGGCAAAAAGGTAGGCACCATCATTTCCTCCCCACCTTTCAAGCATCGTCATTGGCCGGGGATCCCGCTCCTCGGTGGAACTGAGGCGGCATGCCTCGGGCACAAGTGAAATGGCCGGCGCTTGAGGACTCAGCGCAGCAGGTAAGGACCATGCGGCGAATTCTTAGGTGATGTGATTTGAAACTGGGTATAAAAGGCACCTCATGGGTTCGGGGGAGAGCTTTACACTGCAACTGCCTCCCTGCTTTCTTCCCCTTTGAGCTCCCTTGCGACCCAAGACCTCCCGCTTTCATCTTCTTAACAACTTCCAGGTTAGTTTCCATTTTTCACCCTTTACCTTTAACCCATGGACCGTAGGGCCATCAGAGGGTAAGAGGCCAGTAGTAGAATCGTCCCCTTCCCCCGGTGAGGACCACATTTCATCCACCAGCCAAATGCCTCGTCCATTAGGGGGGATCACGATCCGTGACTGATCGGGGGCGAGCGACCAACCATCCGTCCAAACCTCTCCGGTGAAAGCGGGTCCCGTCTCTTCTCGGCATCCGGCATCTCCTCCGGTGGCTAACCTTGACCCGATGGGGTCGGGGGGATCGCCTCCATCATGACCCCCGAAGAAGTAGAGGCCCTTAGGGCCACGTATAGGGTCCTTGATTTCATCCATTTGTCCGTGCCGGGCCCTGAAGACAGAGTGAACTCCGTCCACCTTGGTCGGGTCGCTCTATACAAAGAGTTCTTCCAGTGCGGGCTACGGCTTCCTTTCCACGCCTTCTTCTTGAACCTACTAAATAAATATAGGTTAGTGCTGGCGCAATTGACTCCGAACTCGATTCGGATCTTCTGCGCCTTCATCATCCTTTGTCACTTCCAGGGTTCTGCAGCCAGGTTGTCTCTATTCCGAGCCCTTTACAAGCTCTGCCGCCAGGGTGAGGGGGCCTTGTGGGTATTCACTGCTAGACCGGGTAGGGCCCTCCCTCTAGGCCTTCCATCCAAAATTAGGGGTTGGAAATCTCGGTTTCTCTTTGCTCATGTGGAGGGAGTGAGGGCCGACTGGGGGGAGCCGGATGTCAGCTCCAATGACAATTCGGCCGTGAGTGACAAGGATGGGGAGCTCTTCCGCCACTTTTCGAATTCCCAGATCCCCTCCTACAAGGAACTCCTGTCTGAGGAGAATTTGTATGAGGCTGAGTTGGTCCCGGCAGTCGGTGAGCACAGAAACCCATTCCTCTCACCCTTGACCGGACGCTATCTTTGCCTATTTTATAACATTTTTTTCTTTTCTTCTTTTTTCTTGTACCAACATTTATTCCTTGTGCAGTAATGAAGGTTACCACTAAAAGATTGGAGGCCGCCTTGCGTCAGAAGAGGCTGGCGACAAGTGAGCAAGTCAGGCCGACTAAAAGGGCACAGAGGAAAGCTCAGGCCGAGCCGATCCAGGCCCTGGAGGTCCCCGCGGCCTAGATGCCCTCAGACGAGTCGGCCAGGGAGGTGCCGGTTGAAGGGGCCATCCCCGCCCCGAATGAGGCTGAGAGAGAAGAAGGGGAGATCCCGACCACTGCTAGGATAGCCGTGGTGGTCCTAGACCCCGAGGAAGAGACCCCAGCCACTGCGGATTTGACCGAGGCGGGGCAGGCTATGGTTGCAAGTAATCCTCCGGTTCCCGCCGAGCCAGAGGTGGAGAGGGCTCACCCATCTACCGGAGAGGGGGAGACAGTAGTTAGGAGCTCCAACACCAGGGAGAGGAGGCCCAGTAAGCATAGGGCTGAGCCGGGGAGCTCATCCCGGCGATCTGCGCATCACCCAGTCCACCGATCAGTCGGTGGGCCGTCAGGGGGCCGACGCGGCCTGCACCTAAACTTTCTACTATGGGGATGCTGTGCAGGCCGCGGTCCTCCTGTCAAGGGCACGGACCTTAGAGACCGACGAGGAGATGACGCGGCAGACCCATGCCGACATCCTCGGCATGGTGATGGTGAACGTGCTCCAGGTAACCCTTCGGTCCTAGTCTCCTTTTTGACATGCCTTGGTTGACTTGTGGCTTACGAACCTCTTTTGGTGTAGCTGGTCAATGGAGCCTTCTCCCTTTGCTCGGCGATAACCCACTCGGGGGAGGCGCTCGCGCGCACCCTAGATCGGGTCAAGAAGTACAAGGAGCAGAGTTGGGCTATCTGAGAAACTTGCTCAGCAGCAGAAAGAAGCCAAGGCTCGGGAGGAGGAGCTAACTGGCTGAGCGAGAGAGGCGGGGTGCCGGGCCGAAGTTGAGAGCAACCGAGCCTCTGCGGCCGAGACCAAACTGGTGCTGATATCGGCCATACTGGAGATGACCGACAAGAGAATCGTGGAGCTGACCCGCCAGCTCCAGCAGTCGGAGAACCGGGCGAAAACGGCCTTGGACGAAGTCCGGGCCGTGTTAGAGAGGGCCGCCGCGGCAGAGAGGGCGGCGGTCGATGCGAGCCATGAGCGGGCCAGGGTGGTGGCCCATGCTCATGAAGCTAGCGCCCACGTCGAGGAGGTCGAAATGCGGGCCAAGGAAGTCGAGGCAAATATTGAGGAGGCCGAGGCGAAGGTTCGGGGGGCCGAGAAAAGCTAGAGAGGCTGAAGCTCGAGCCGAGACTGTCGTAGCCAACTACAAGGCCTCCGCAGAATTTGAGCAAGAAGTCGTTGAGGCCAACCTTGATGCCTACACAAGGGGCTTTGACCTTTATAAAGCGAAGATGTCCACGGCCTTCAATATCAACAGCTTTGACCTTAGGAGATCCAGGCCGAAGATCTCGGCGGCGAGGAAACGGTGGAGGAAGAAGAAGCCGGAGATGAGCCGGGGCCGAGCGGGCCCTAGAATATTTTATGTTTTTATTTCCTGCACTTTGTGCCTTTCCCTTTTTCCTTTTGTAACTGACCTCGGGTCAAATTTTGTAACCATTACAAAATATTAATGAAGAGGAGCCTTTTTTCCAAAATGTCTTGTCTTTCTGTTTGTGAAGTATCATGCATGTCGGAAGCGCCGCGACGGATTCCTGGACTTAGACCTGATAGTGACCAAGTGAGTTGCAGAAACTCGTGTCACTGGATAGGTTCATAGTTGGTTAAAGTAACTTGGCGCCAGCCGCGGCCATCTGGAAACGCCTTTAGAGTTCTTCCATGAACTCAGAGGGTCCTTGCTGAGACAATCTATCCATAGTTAGAAAAATCTTTCCTTTAGACTGTCTTCTATGCCTTGTTTATTTTCCTTCGTTTCCATCTCTGCGGTAGCCAAACGCACCATGAACTCGTGAACTTTGGAATCCGCTTGAACGGGCGTGAAGCTATCGAACCCATTGGGGCACCTTGGTGATTGATTCCGAAGGCTGCTCTGGTGGGCGAAGTCCGTTGACGACGGCGCAGAACCGGGCAGTCCCTTTTTAATTAGGGCGCCGACGAGCTCTGACCTTGGACTGTCTCGAGGATTTGTGTTGGGGTCGAGATTGAAGGGAAGAGCTGGGGCGCAAATTCGTGGCTGACACCGGGGCGGCAGCTCGAGGCCGGGGCCGAACCCAGAAGTGAATGCCCATCAATTAATTTGCTGTTGCCCATTGAGATAGGTTTAAGCTGCTGAGGCAGAATTGTGGTCATCAAAAAGCCTTTTGAACCCCGGAGGGTGACCTAAGAGTTGAGAGTCATCAGGTTCCTTTTAAGCCATCGGGGGTCTGAGAACCGCTGCGAGGGGTGGATCGTTCGGTTACGGAGCCTTAGGATCTTGAACCTACTCAGGGGCGGTCGAGTGGTGTCCCATGGGCCGCGATGCCGGCGAGGTCCTTTTGAACCCAGGGTTTAGGAACCGCTGCGAGGGGCGACTCGATCGGTTATGGAGCCTTAGGGTCTTGAACCTACACGGGGCACCACCGTGCTGGGGCCAAGTGGTGTCCCATGGGTTGCGATGCCGGCGAGGTCCTTTTGAACCCTCGGTTTAGAACCGCTGCGAGGGGCGACTCGACGGTTACGGAGCCTTAGGGTCTTGAACCTACTCGGGGGCACCACCGTTCCGGGGCCGAGTGGTGTCCCTTGGGCCGCGATGCCGGCGAGGTCCTTTTGAACCGCCTCGGGGTTTAGAAACCGCTGCGAGGGCGACTCGACGGTTACGGATTCTTAGGGTCTTGAACCTACTTGAGGGCACCGCCGTGCCGGGGCCGAGTGGTGTCCCATGGGCCACGATGCCGGCGAGGTCCTTTTGAACCCTCGGAGTTTAGGAACTGCGAGGGCGACTCGACCAGTTACGGCTTAGGGTCTTGAACCTACTCAGGGGCACCGCCGTGCCAGGGCTGAGTGGTGTCCCATGGGCCGATACCGCGAGTCCTTTTGAATTACCTCGGGGGTTTAGGAATCGCTGCGAGGGGTGACTCGACGGTTACGGAGCCTTAGGATCTTGAACCTACTCGGGGCACCGCCGTACGGGGCCGAGTGGTGTCCCATGGGCCGCGATGCCGACGAGGTCCTTTTGAACCACCTCGGGGGTTTAGGAACCGCTGCGAGGGGCGACGACCGGTTATGGAGCCTTAGGGTCTTGAACCTACTCGAGGGCACCACCGTGCCGGGGCCGAGTGGTATCCCATGGGCCGCGATGCCGACGAGGTCCTTTTAACCACCTTAGGGGTTTAGGACTGCGAGGGGCGACTCGACCGGTTACGGAGCCTTAGGGTCTTGAACCTACTCGGGGGCACCCGTGCCGGGGCCAAGTGGTGTCCCATGGGCCGCGATGCGACGAGGTCCTTTTGAACCACGGGGTTTAGGAACCGCTGCGAGGGGCGACTTGGCCAGTTACGGAGCCTTAGGGTCTTGAACCTACTCGGGGGCACCACCGTGCGGGGCCGATTGGTGTCCCATGGGCCGCGATGTCGGCGAGGTCCTTTTGAACCGCCTCAGGGGTTTAGGAACCGCTGCGAGGGCGACTCGATCGGTTACAGAGCCTTAGGGTCTTGAACCTACTCGGGGGCACCGTCGGGGGCCGAGTGGTTCCCATGGGCTGCGATGCCGAGAGGTCCTTTTGAACCGCCTCGGGGGTTTAGGAACCGCTGCGAGGGGTGACTCGACCGGTTACAGAGCCTCAGGATCTTGAACCTACTCGGGCACCCGTGCCGGGGCCGAGTGGTGTCCCATGGGCTGATGCCGGCAGGTCCTTTTGAACCACCTCGAGGGTTTAGGAACCGCTGCGAGGGATGACTCGACCGGTTACGGAGCCTTAGGGTCTTGAACCTACTCGGGGCACCGTGCTGGGGCCGAGTGGTGTCCCATGGGCCGCGATCCGGCGAGGTTCTTTTGTGAGATCTGGTCTATGGAAGAAATGGCTATGGTGCTGAAGGAGGTCCTTTATTATTCGCAACGTAGAGAGATACATCATTGATAATATCGACGAAGGTTGTCGTGTTCCAGGTACGCGGGATGGGGCGACCGTTGAGCTCTTCAACTCGGTACGCTCCTTGTGGAGCGCCTCGGTGATACGGTAAGGACCTTCCCAATTGGTGACAGCTTGCCCCCCTCCATTGGTTTGGACACCTCAGCCTTTCTTAAAACTAGATCTCCAGGACGAAACACTTTGGGACGGACCCGGGCATTATAATACTTGGCGGCTCGTTGGTGAAAAGCTGCCATACGTAACCATGCCCGATCGTGTGCCTCATCGATGAAGTCAAGGTTAGCTCTCAGCTGGGCAGAGTTGTCTTCCTCGCTGTAGGACTCCACTCACGGGCTCGGCAATCCGATTCCACAGAATGACTGCCTCGGACCCGAAGGCTAGACTAAGGGGTTTCGCCTGTCGGAGCCCTTGGGGTCGTGTGGTAGGCCCAATACGCTAGGAAGCTCCTCTACCACCAGCCTTTGGATCCGTCAACCAAGTTCTGAGCCCCCTGAGGATGGTACGGTTCATGACCTCAGCTTCCCCATTAATTGTGGGTGGCCGACGGAGGTGAATCGATGGGGGATGCCCAGTTCATCGCAAAAAGTCCTAAATGTGGCGTTATCGAACTGGCGGCCATTGTCGGTGACGAGAGTGTGAGGTAGGCCGAAACGCATATTACTGACTTCCAGAAGAAGGCTTTGACTTTGTTCTCAGTGATTTTAGCCAGCGCCTCAACCTCAACCCATTTGGTGAAGTGTCGATGGCGACAATCAGGAACCTCCGTTGTCCCGAAGCCGGGGGGAATGGTCCAAGGATGTCCATCCCCCACTGGGCAAAGGGCCATGGGGCCGAGAGTGGATTCAAAGGGACAGAAGGTTGATGCTGGATATTCGCATGGCACTGGCAGCCATCACACTTCTGGACTAACTTGGCAGCATCGTCCCTCATGGTAAGCCAGAAATACCCTTGACGGAGGGCCTTCTGGGCCAAGGACCTGCCCCCCAGGTGATTCCCACAGATGCCTTCATGAATTTCTCTGAGGATGTAATCGGCGTCGGCAGGTCCTACACACCTGAGCAGGGGGTAAGAAAAAGATCTCCGGTATAGGCATCCATCCACGAGGTGAATTTGGAGGCTCTCTATGAGTAGCCTAGCTTCATCACGATTGTCAGGAAGAGCGTCGTGAGGTACCGGATGTAGGGATCCATCCAGGTTGGCTCCTGGGTTAGTGGGAGGACCTCTTCCTTGTCTTCTATACTGGGCCTTTCCAAGTGCTCGACATAGGCGTCCCTCGTGAAGCCGTTGGCGGAAGTGGCCAACCGGGAGAGGGTGTCGCCTTGGCATTCTCACTCCGAGGGATGTAGCTAATGCTAAAATAAGAGAGTGGAGAGACTAAGAGCCAGACCTTGCCCAAGTACTAGGCCATGGTGGGATCACGCGCTTCGTACTCTCCGTTGATTTGTCCGGAGATGAGTTGCGAGTCAGTGAAGGCTCTGAGGCATTGTACTCCAAACTCCTGAGCGAGCCTTAGCCCTGCTAACAGGGCCTCGTACTCGGCCTGATTATTAGTGGCTTCGAATAGGAACCGGAGGGCACACTCCATCATCTCTCCATCTGGGCCCGCAAGAATGAGACCGGCCGCTTCCTTGGGAGTTCGAGGCGCCGCCACGTGAAGGATCCAGGACTCCCCGCTGCTGTCTGGCTTGGCAACGGGCTGCTCCGGGGAGCCTCTTCGGTTGGCTCCTCTGCCCAAGTGCATTTGACCAGGAAGTCGGCCAGGACTTGGGACTTCAGAGCCGGCGAGACTGAAAGAGAGGTCGAATTCTCCCAGCTTGATAGCCCATTTAGCCAGTCGGCCCGAGGTGTCTGGTTGAGCCAAATGGCTCGGAGGGGCTGGTCTGTGAGCACCACGATAGGATGGCTTGAAAATATGGGCGGAACGCTGAGCAGAGACGATCAAAGCAAAGATGACCTTTTCTGTCTTGGAGTATCTGACTTCTGCATCGTGAAGCACCTTGCTTACATAGTACATAGGTCTTGGGTCCCATCGTCGTCAAGGCATACCAGAACGGAGCTAACAGCCTCCGAAGAGGCGGCAAGGTAGAGAAAAAGGTTTCTCCATCTTTTGGCTTTGACAAGAGTGGCAGGGAGGATAGGAACGCCTTCAAGCCGTCGAAGGCCTTTTGACAATTATCCGTCCATTCGAAGCTATTCACCTTCCGCAGGGCTTTGAAGAAGGGCAAGCATCGCTCAGCCGATTTGAAGAGGAAACAGCTTAGAGCCGCCACCCTTCCCGTGAGCTGCTGCACCTCCTTCTTGCTGGATGGGCCTCATATCAAGGATGGCGCTGATCTTCTCAGGGTTCGCCTCAATCCCTCGCTGGGTCACCATGAAGCCTAAGAACTTGCCCGCCGTAACGCCGAAGGCACATTTTTTAGGATTCAGCTTAACTTAAAATGGCGGAGGTTGTTGAAAGTTTCCTCTAGGTCGAGACATGGTCGGAGGCGCGGGTGCTTTTGGTCAACATATCGTCCACGTAAACCTCCATGTTCCGGCCTAGTTGATCTTGGAAGACTTTGTTCATCAACCTTTGGTAGGTCGCCCCTGCATTCTTAAGGCCGAAGGGCATCACCTTGTAGCAATAAATGCCTTTCTCTGTCACAAAAGATGTGTGCTCCTTGTCGGCAGGTCCATCTTTATTTGGTTATACCGGAGAAGGCATCCATGAAGCTAAGAAGCTCATGGCCGAGGTGAATCTACCAGCTGGTCGATCCGGGCAGAGGAAAACTATCCTTCGGGCATGCCTTGTTCAGGTCGGTAAGTCGATGCAGATCCTCTAGCTCGTTCGCCTTTCGCACCATGACTACATTGGCCAGCCAGCTGGGGTAATGTGCCTCCGGATATGACCGGCGCTGAGCAGCTTGTTGACTTCTTCGTCAATGGCCTTTTGTCGCTCGAAAGTGAAGCTTCTTTTCCTTTGACGACCGGACGGCACTTTGGGTCAATATTGAGCTTATGGGTGATCACCTCCGAAGGGATGCCGGGCATGTCGGATGCTGACCAGGCAAATATATCCGAGTTGGCCCGTAGGAAGGTCAGAGACGGTCGCGATCCTCTGAAGGGAGGAGCCCGCCGACACGCACAGTCTTCGTTGGGTCATCTCCAAGGGGGAAGGTTAGGAGCCGCTCGGCCGGCTCTCCTCCTTTGCTGGATTCTCTGGGGTCAGGCTTCCGAGGCCGACTCGGCCTCCTGGGGACTTGATGCTGCGTGATAGCAAGGCAAGACCGAGCTGACTTCACCCCGCATCTCTCCGATGCCTTTGCTAGTGGGGAACTGCACGAGCAAACGTCGGGTGGAGATGACTACGTCCAATAAATTTAGGCCTGGTCGTCCGAGGATGGCATTGTACGCCAAAGGAACCCGTACGACCAAAAACTTCATGATGACTGTGCTCTGGCATGGCGGCGTTCCGGCGTCACTGGCAAGGATATCTCGCCCTCGACCCTTACTGAATCCCCGGTAAACCCGACTAGAGGGCCGCCATGGGCTGAGAGAGTCAAGAGATAATCCCATCCAAACAAATGTGTCGTAGGTAAGGATGTCAGCTGAGCTGCCACTATCAACTAATATCCTTTTTACAGGGTGCTTGGCGATCGTCATGGAGACGATGACGCCTTCATTATTTACATTGTCAACAATCACTGACCCCCCCAGGAATTACATTGTCTGGCGCCTCCTCCCCTCTCGGCCGCTTAGATGAAGGAGCCGCCCCCCAAGATACCATCCCGACCTCCGCTCCGTGGGAGCATTGTCGATAGCAACCTGAGCAGGCGGGGCCCCATGAGGGCCAGCAGTGGTGGTGGCACCTTCTGGACATACTTTCCAAGGTAGCCCCATTGGATGAGCTCCTCGATAGCATGCTTCAAATTGTAGCAACTGTCGGTGTCATGGCCGTAGTCTCGGTGGAAGTGACAGTAGCGGCTTTTGTCCCGGGGGTGCCCTTCTTCATGGGAGGAGGCCGTTGGAGGTAAGGCTCCCTCAATCTCCATAAGGATATGAGAGCGAGGAGCAAGAAGAGGCGTGAGCTCGCCCTCCCGAGGGATGAGGCTTCAACATTCACGGTCCAGCGGCGGGGCGTTTGGGCCACCGAGGATGAGAAGGTCCACTTGGCTTCGAACGGGCAGGCTTGCGGCTGGATCCCCTCGAGGACTCTCGGCGGGTGAGGTCGGCCTCATCCGCACAAATGTACTTCTGGCTCGGAGGAGGAGGTTAGAGTAGGAGCCCGGGGGCTTTTTGTCTAGAGAGAAGGTGAAGCGGGATGGGAGAATCCCCCGCTTCAGAGCTAACGTCGCCACCGCATCGGCCAAATGATAGACTTCAAGGGCGGCGGTCTTGAATTGGGCCATGAAATCCCACAGTGACTCCCCCTCCTTTTGTCGTACGGAGAAGAGGCTGTCAGCGACCCTCGGATCCATCGGCAAGCATCAAAATACGCCAAAAAGGCCCTTTCCAGCTCTCGAAAGGAATCGATGCTGTGAGGGGACAGGCGTGAGTGCCAGGCATGGGCAGCTTTCTGCAGAATAGCGGGGAAAGCCTTGCACAGAAGGGCGTCCGTAGCTCCCTGGACCTGCATCATGGCCTTGTAGCTCTCGAGATGATCGAGAGGATCCGTCGTACCATCGTATAGATCTATTTGAGGGAAACGAATCTAAAGGGTACGGGCTCCTCCAATATCCGACGGGTGTAGGGAGGACGAGTGTCATACTCCTCCTCCGGTTGGTTGTTGATTCTCCTGGTAGCTTGTCCAGTCGCCGCGGTATTCATCCAGGCGATCCTCCGCCTGGCGATTGATCGTAGGGGTCCTCCTAAGTGATTCGAAGGATGAGGAAGAAGAAGAAGATGGGGAAGAATGCGAAAGATAAGACTTCCACTTCGGCTCCTCCTGGCACCGCGGCTCCAGTGGAGGCTTGCTCGGCCATAGTCGGGGATCGCGGCTTGCTCGGGCCACAGTCGGGGGATCGTGGCCGCTTGAGGGGCTCACGATGGGGCCTCTAGGGGAAGCCTGGCGACGACCGGCCTCTCTCTGGGGAGAGCCTCCCTTGCAGACTATTGACTAGCAGGGGGAGCGGTCTAATGCTGGGTGGCCACGGACTGCTGCTGAAGTCCGTGGACCATAGCAGTGAGAGTTTGGATCTGTTGAGTAAGGGCCGCTAGCTGATTAGCTGGGGCAGTTGCGTCTGGTGGTGGGCAGGCGATAGGAGGATCGGCAGGGAAGGTTGGCGTCCTGCTGCCTAGCTGGGGGATGCCCCCCAGACAACTGATAGAAGCATCCTGAGCCCGAGAGGGAGAATGAAGTATCTTCCTTTCTTTTCCTCCCCCTTCCGGCGCGCCAATCTATGACGCCCGATCACCTGAGTTGATCATCGGGAAGATTGATCTGGTCGCCGATGAGATTCTCGCCAAGCCGAATAACCTGTAAGAAGTCCCTAGACCGGAGGGGTTCTCCGGTGGGGACCATCCGACGCCCAAGTCAGCGATCGAGGTCACAGCTGAGGAAGAGCTCGAGAGAGCTCTTTAGGGCAGGGAAAGCTCCGAAAATAGAGTTTCTCTGGGGAGTTGGATGAGGGGGTGCTTATGTTTGCATACCTAGTCTCTTGTGGACTTACCCTTTTATAGGCGGTTGAAATCAGCATGGGGATTAGCCGTATGACATTCCGTGAGGGAGGAATGTCAGCGGGACACGTGGGGGTTACGTAAATTCGGGCTGATTGGTGGGTCCTGTCCATCAGAGAGGGAAGCCGGCGCTTGGTGGGCCAAGTCCTATCAGTCGGCGGAGCCAGCCGGTAGGTGGGCCTGGTCCCATCAACGGCGTGGCTAGGTGGTAGGTGGGTCTGGCGAGGCCAGTCTGGGCGAGTCAGAAAGATGGTGGCGTTATCAGGCGTGGGGTCGACGGAGCTGACCTGAGGAAGTCGGGGCCGCCTCGGCTGATGTGGAGACGTCGGGGCAGACGGGGGCGATCTGATCGAGGAGGTCGGGGCCGCCTCGGCTGACTTGGAGACGCTGGAGCGGACGGAGCTGCCTTGAGGAGGTCGGGCTGTCTCGGCTAGCTTGGAGATGCCGGGCGGACGGGACCGACCTGAGGAGGTCGGGGCTGCCTCGGCTAGCTTGAAGATGCCAATGCGGATGGGGCCGACCTGAGGAGGTCGGGGCCGCCTCGGCTAGCTTGGAGATGTCAGGGCGAACGGGGCCGACCTGAGGAGGTCGGGGCCGCCTCGGTAGCTTGGAGATGCCGGGCCGACGGAATGTGTCTATGCCATGTGGTTGATTTTGCCATGATTATCTGTGGCTTTATTAGCTACATCATTAGTCACATCAATCAATATTCAGAACAATAGTTTGGTGAACAATGATAAACATTGAAGCTTAGTTGATGGACAATAATGTCAGCAACTTGAGATGTGGGGTCTGGTCAATTAAAAAGTTCCATTCAAACCATCAAATCCAGGAATCTTTAGCAAGCTAAATTTCACAAATTGATGAGAAACATCATGCTAAAGATGAGACTGACAAAAAAAGACAAAATTAAGAGAGAGAGAGAGAGAGAGAGAGAGAGAGAGAGAGAGTATGGTGTTTATGAGAAGAGAAAATTCCTTCTCTATATTTTGAGGCTAACATTTAGCAGTCTTGTTTCTTGACATTTGCTTATCGTCATCCTGTTAAAATGGTGCAATCTTGAGAAGCAACTGCTTTAGCTTATTTTGAATACCAACATCGAACCAAAATCTCACTGTTTGATGTCTTTTGTGCAAATGGATTAGAATTAAAAAAAAAAAAAAAAAAGTTGGCTTGATGAGTAGTACTTGGTGACAGAAAAGACAAAGAATAATATGATGAAACTCTGACTATAATAATCGTATCGCTATCTTGGATCTCTTGAAGATCTAGGGATGCTCGTGATCATGTTGTTTCTTAAGAGGAAGTTTCTGAGCCGCATGTCAACGACGGCATGCATCCAACTTGTCTTGATCAGTTGATGTCGTGCAAGCGAGAATAAAAGCTTACCCTCTTGGCTGAGGGGAAGTGAAAGCTGAAACAGTTGGCTGCATCCAGCTGTAGTAGTCTAGATATGACAACACACTCTCAATTGCGTGTGTAAATGGCTTTTAACTTGCTCATATATCTGATGTCTACACACTAGGATAGTAATTTTCAACTCAAAATCATAAAGAAGCTAATACTGCAGCATTTGTTGCTATTGCTAGTTTTTTTTTTTTTTTAAATGAGTGTAATTAGGGGAGAATTCCACTAAATTTATAATTAAGGAAAAATTATGCATGAGAGGAGAAGAATGTACAAAGCAACAAAGCTACTGAAGGTTAAGAAAAGAATTTCAAATGTTATGGTCTTGCTATACATTTTTAAGATTCAAATGTACATAGAATTTTCTTAGAGATAATCTATATGGGGGTTGCATGCATGCCTAGGAAGAGAAGATCCTTGAATTTTTTTTTTTGATGAGTTTATCCCAAGCCAACCTCTAAGAAGAGGAAATATATCTTCGCCACCATGACGACCGTTGGTGATGAAGGTCTCGGAGTTTGGAAGAGATTAGGGTGTGATCAAATATGAGGAACACCCAAGGCTTTGGGCCAACCAACAAGAGAGGAACATATTGTATATGGTCTCAGAGGCTGTGTGCCACACAGCAGGCAACCCAAGTTAATAATCGTAGTACTTTTGTTATTGCTCGTAATACTACCAACTCTCATTTTCCAATGGAGATATATTGATGCTAGATCTAGGCAGATGCAATGTACGAGTGTGACAAGATATACCTATATTCCACATTTATAATCACGTACAACCATCCATCAAATAGCTAGCTCTCTTAAATCAGCTACATTGGATCGATGAACAAATGCATAGCTAAAGCAATAGAAGAAACATAATTAATTATACTAGAATAATTAGGCTATAATTTTCGATCATATTAAGTATGTTTATGCTACCTAATTCTCAAGGGCAAATTAGCAAAACATCCTTATTCAAGATACAACTCCAAGACTCCAAGATGACATTTGACGACAAAAAGAGATGGTCCCTAGTTAATGAGCTCACAAAGGTGAGATATGGGGGAATTGGATTCCACATCATGCCATTTTGTGGCCCTATTCTCATGTTTTTCAACACGATATATAATTAAATCCTACATATGAAAAGTTTACTAACTTGTTCTTTGGCCCTGTTGGGGTGGTCGTCAATACCATTGGTCCATTTGTACAATAGATATCTCTACCCTAGCGTTTATTGAAGATTATTTCTTGCAACAATTTTTCAAGGTCATTATTGAGTGAACAAAGGGAGGTATAGAGTTGGATACGTTCAAGTAAAGGCCATTATTGATTAAGAACAAAGTCATTGATAATGGCTTACAAAATTACATCGATGGCCATTTCCAAATTATTGAAATGGTTCATTAACTATATTATATTTTATAAACAACATGACATCTTTCTCAATTAAGGGCAGCCTTATCATTGATTTATTTATTACAAGCAGTGTTATTTCCAAATTTGCTTCATTATAAGAAAAAATTAACTTCAAATGGCAGCTCAAATGCTGCAACCAAAACTATTTTATAGTTTGGTCTATAGCAGTCAAATGAGGAATTTGTCAAAGTTAAATAAAGTTTAATTAGGGTTTTTGGTTTCACTTCTAAGATGATATATCTTCAAAAATGTAGATCTACATAATTATTGTATAAATAATTTTTTTTCTTTCTTTATTGAATTTATATTTATAGGATATGATTATAATTTTAATTTGGTTATTGACTAACACTCTTCTTTTATCGGATTTGAAACCGGCTATATATAAAACTTTATATATACACGAAATATACATAGAATAAAATGATAAAAAAATTAAATTAAATTTTTTTTGCATCTCACAAAAATATAACTTAAAATCAGACTGAATAAAGAAAAAAAATTAATGTAGTTGACTTCAACTAATTGGGATTAAGATTTTATTATTATTGATGCTATAGATTTTATTCTCTTTCTTTATAAATAAAATAAATAAAAATTGTAGCTATTATGGCTCTAATTCCAAAGCAACTTAAATCACTCAACATTAGAGCCTTTAAGCTAACTTCTTCTCTCTCTTTTTTGTAGGTTTATTCATGGAGGGGTTCCACGGAACGCTAAACAAAACAATTATTCATCATTAGAGGTATCTAAACAAGCCATACCTTTCTTATGATTTTATTTCACGAAACTAAAAGGCATTAAAATTTCGGTCATTATCAAAGAATCCATTTGAGTCGGGAACTCGGTTTTAGGAGAGCCTTCTTTTTCATTCCTTTTACTTAACGTTGGAGCCAAAGTTTGGTAGAGAAGGTTTTAGAAGTACTGTTGTAGGCCCTCTGTTCTTGTAGCAAGATCGATCTCTCTCTCTCTCTCTGTTTAGCTGTCAATGAGCAGAGCCCAAACGACCAAAACTCTCACCCGTGACCGTTGCATGTGACAAGAAGATCGGTTATAATCCGGGCATTGTTGGACTGCCCCTGGCCACAAGACCTCCTCACATGCCTTTGTTTGCATCAATAAACCTTAAATAATAAAACCCCTGCCCCTAATGACAATGAAAATATTTGGCAACTTCAAAAAAAATAATAATAATAATAAGGAGTACGATGGTATAAACTCCCAATTTTTAGGACTAGAACGATTAAAATATGGTGAGTAGATCTTCAGACTACTTACTTCTTTTTGATGAAAGTAAACTTTCCCTTCTTTTGATTCTTTTATGATACCTCTGCCAATGAGTGAATCTCAGCAATTGCCACCAAATCCAATTGGAACAAGAAGAAACAAAAGGTCTGCATCAAAAATCCTCAAAAATTTTGATGGCAAAATCAAGGTGGCCGGGGGAGGGGAACAAAAGGAACACGACAAAGAATTCCTTGTAATTGTTAAACTTGCTGTGTGCTTGAGAGGGATGGGGGTTGGGTAGGCTGTGGCTATTTAAACCCAGCCTTCCCTCCTTTTCCTAGCAATCCTTGTAACAACACAAGAAACAAATACTAGAAGATGAATGGCCTTTGTTTAAAAGGCCTCATTGTCTTCTTCCTCCCTGTATTCCTAGTTATTTCTTCTTCCTTTGAGATCTGTGATGCTGGAAGAGAATGGCAATGGAAGGCAGGAGGAGATAAAGGGTCAAACCACACCAGCCCAAGACTGAGTCCATCCATGAAACGCAAGCCGAGTCCACCACCCAAACCACAACCAACCCCGAGCCCAAGTCCTCCAGCTCCGCATGGAACCGTATTTGACGTGCTGGATTTTGGAGCCAAGGGTGATGGCAAGACTGATGACACCAAGGTTGTTGCAGAGCATTATTTCTTCTTTAGAATCAAGTAATCCTTTCTGATTCAAGAGCATCTCACCTTTTTCCAATCTAGTTTACAACGACCAGCCTCAGGCAATTAGGCCATGATATCTAGAATGATATTTTTCATGTTTTCTATTTTCTTGCTTGAAGTTTTGAGTATATAAAGAAAAGCAATAAGGACTCACTTCCTCGGACAACTGCTGAGAGGGTCAACAGCAATCGTTTCTCATCAGCTATATAAACTAATTGTTTTCTAGCTATTAAGTCAATAAAGAGCTCAAATATATAGCTTAGGACTTGTTTGGAATGGCTGTTGGTTCAAATGTTAGCCGACAATTATCTTACATAGTTGTTTGAGCCATCTCTTGGACGAAGTAAGAACTTGGAAAGTAGTTTTGCTATTGTTTTTTATTATTATTATTCTTTTCTTTCTTCCTTTCATCTTCTTTGCTTGTTTTTCGCATGTGGGTGCATAGGGTAAGGGAGCTTCTATTTACACCGTGCAAATTGCTCTCTATACTTCTCATATTTTTTTTTAAAAAAATAATTTTTTAAATTATTCTTAAAATCCTCGCCCCTCTCTCCTCCGTTTCCTTCCACAATCCCTTCGACTTTCTTCATTCGCTCCAGCACTACCTCCCTCCCTCCCCCCCCCCCTTCTTCGATCTGACGATCCCCTCTGGCTTCCCCTTCTTTCTCGTTCACTTCGGTAAAACCCATTCTTCACCTAATTTTTTCGACAGGCCCCTCCTTCCCTGACTTCTTTTTGCTCGATGAAGGAGAGGGGATGGAGCGACCGGAGAAGGAGGGGAAGCCGAAGGGGGAGAGGTTGAGGGGGAAGTGCCAAAGCAAAGAAAAGGAGGGAAAGCTGAGGAAGGTTTTGTCGAAGTGAACAGGAAAAGGGAGGAAGCCGAGAGGGTTCATCGGAAAGGAGAAGAATTTTAAGGATAATTTAAAAAATTAATTTTTTAAAAATATAGGGTCCATAGAGCAATTTTTGCGTGCAAATAATAGCTCCTTTGAGGAAGCTTCAAAACTTTAATAATTTCATTACCTTTTTTTTAAAGAAAAATATAAAACTTATGCTACCAGGCTTTTGATTATATATATACTGTTGTCATAAATTTTAAGAGAGCCAAAGATACAAGGGCAATGAATGAATGCCCTTGGAGATTAAATGATACCGTTCAATGAAGCGAATTGATGCCTATTTTTCAAATATATATATATATATAGAAGCTTCACAGTTGAACCAAAATATAAATAGAAGGTTAATGCTACTGCCACAACAATGCCATACTCATAAAACATGCCTGATTCTACTTTATATTATTTTTAAATAATTGATAGAAACCTGTGTAAATAGGTTGAGAATTAGATATAAAGTATTTTAAAATTAGAAATGTGGATCTTGATAGCTTAGTAATATGGCCTTGAATGATGCAGGCATTTCTGGCAGCATGGGAAGCTGCTTGCAAGGTGGAGGCATCGAATGTCATTGTTCCTTCCAAATATGAATTTCTTGTTGGGCCAACCTCGTTTGATATTCCTAACTGTGGAGCCAATATTGTGTTTCAGGTGAATATCATTTTGTTTAAAAAAATATTTTCAATGAAATTTTACCCTTCAAAAATGATCCAAAAGGAATCTCATAATAAAAAGGTTACCTGAGATTAATAGGCCCCAGTCCAACAGCTGACATGCTAGAATTTTTCAGGGGAAAAAAAATTAAAAATAATTTAACCTCAGCATGGGAGAGTGTCTGCCAAGAGTACCACCTCCCCAATTAATTTCCAAATTTTAAAAGTTCCTCAAAAATGAGGTATTAAAGCAGAATCAAACAGTCAACTCTACACAATTTCTCTGGTAACTGTTGTTTGAATATTTTGTTATGTATTATTAAATAAACTTATTTATAATAAGTTATGATACCGTAATTTCAAAAAAAAATTTCTCTTTGAGAGAACATGAGAAAAAAAGTAAACCCTATTTTATTCTTCTATATATTTTTCAGAATTTTATTTTTTTAATATATAGAAATTAATATTTTCTATATTTTTCTATGATATAATTTTTTTATATTTTTATTAATTAAAATTATTATTTTATATGTGCACTAAAATTGAAGAGGAGTATATGGATCCACGTGATTTAATAGGTTTTAAAGTTTTTAATACTTAACTTTTTTTTATATTTTAATTTTAACTCAGCCTGATTAACTTGATAGTTGTGACCTTGACACCTTGGGTAGGTGGATCTCTAGTTTGAATTTAATAACTTTACTTTGTAGACTTCTTTAAAAATATTTAGTGCAATAATTAATTACAAATCCATGTTCATTTAAAACATTTTATAAAGCCTTAGATAGTAATTGGACCTACAAAATGAGTTTTTTGAACAAGAGAAATTATAAGAGATGAGCTAGTTGCACGTTCCTTTTCATGAAGTTTTTTTATGACTCCATGATGGTAAGTTAGATAATAATAATAATAATAATAAGTTCTCTATTATTTTTTAATTTACTTTAAGACAAATCGCTATCAAGAAAAGAAAATATTCTTTTCATTCTGCAAAATTCTTCATTTATCAAATCTAAAAAGAAAAATAGATAATTGAAAGGGATGTGATCAAAATAGATTTTCTTGAATATCAATTTAATTCAAGAGTAAAAAGATACGCATAAAGAATGGATGTTGCACTTGTTACATCAATCACTTGGACTAGATTATTTCATAATATATTTGAATATAATATTATCAAAAATAAACACAATATGAAAAAAAATGCATGAGTATAGATTGATTTTTAATTTGTAATTCTACTAAATTATATGGATCTGCTCTTTTGTTGTAATATAAATAAAAAAGTAATCATAAATCATCTTTTTTAAAAAAAAAGTTAAATGTCAAAAGTATGCCTAATTTATTAATATTTTTAATTTTTCTTTTTCTTACATTGTCTAAAAAAATAAAAAGATTGATTTCTAAAGGAAAGAACTAATTTTATAAATGCCATAAGTTAGTTAAAATATCTGTATTTATAACATTAATAATATATTTATCCAATATGAATAAACTTATATATCTTGGTGATTTGAGTTCTTTTGAGATTAAACCATGGCCAATAGTCCCAACCCATTTCATCCATTCTCTCTCAGCTGGATGGCAAAATCATTGCTCCAACGGACCGCAAACACTGGAGCTCAGGCCCGCTACAGTGGCTCGAGTTCAAATGGCTAAAAGGACTCACCGTCGGAGGTCAAGGCATCATCGAAGGCCAGGGGGACGCCTGGTGGAGAAGCAAATCTAAGCTTGATGATGACACAGTAAAACCTCTACTTCCCTCCTATTTATCAACTCCACATGGCTTAAATTCACATGATTTAATCTTCAGTCACTACTCTCTCCATTATGAACGCAGCAAGCAAGCACCGAGCTCGTCGGAAAGTTGCACACGCCGCACCCACGGTGAGAATCTGCTGAAGCTTGTCTTCCGAGCATCAGAAACTCTTTATTAATGTTTGGGATCGAGTTGACATCCAAAAATTTTGTCACTTTGACTCATGGCAGGCTTTGAGGATCTATGGAAGCTACAATGTAACAGTAACCGGCATTACAATTCAGAACAGTCCACAGTTCCACCTCAAGTTTGATACCTGTCAAACAGTTGAGGTTTCTGGTGTCACCACCTCTTCCCCGGGTGATAGCCCCAACACCGATGGCATCCATCTTCAGAACTCTGTAGATGTTTTCATCCATGATGTTAACCTGGCCTGTGGTAATTCTCATACCTTTACCACAATGGTAGCATCTTTGTGCTTCCAATTACCATGGATAGGGTGGGACATTCACTTTCTTTGATGTTGTGATCTATTTTTTTTTTTTGTTTGACTTTCTTTAAGTATGTAATGAATTGGTGATGCCAAGTGGAAAGACTTAGAGCTACATGAAGCCATTCTATTGGCATTAAAATGAATCTTAAAAAGATTTTGGGACTACCTAAGAATAAGAAAAGATGATTTCAAGAACCACAGATATTAATACTTTTCTAAGTTTTGTCCAATCTTCCTTCTTCGATAAAACTAGATGCTAGCTTGTCAACACTTGATGAATTCTCAAACGCTATAAATTTTGCAGGTGATGACTGCATCTCCATCCAAACTGGATGCTCCAACGTATCTATGCACAATATAAATTGTGGACCAGGTCATGGAATCAGCATTGGAGGGCTTGGTAAGGATAACACTGAAGCTATTGTCAACAACATCACCGTCCAGAATGCGAACATGGACAACACGCTGAACGGTGTTAGAATCAAAACTTGGCAGGTAACAAAATTCTCTGATGTGCTGAAATTTCTTGGAATATTCTTAAATTCCACAGAAGGTTATTTCATCGATTCTGTACCACTTTAATAACTCATGAATTGATCTGAGACATGTTTAAGTTTCCCTATCCACAAGAAATCTGTACTTTCTAATCCATTTCTCCATTCATTAACCACTTTGTCTTACTTTGTCACTCGATACATTATTGCAGGGTGGCTCAGGCTATGTTAAGAACATAAGATTTGTAAATGTGAAAGTCTCTGGGGTAAAGAAACCTATAGTCATCAATCAGTTCTACTGTGATCGAGGCCGATGCAAGAATCAAACATCGGCAGTAGCATTGTCAGAGATCACATATGAGGGCATCAAAGGAACTTACACAGTTCAACCAGTGTACTTGGCATGCAGTGATAGCGTGCCATGTTCAAACATTCACTTAAATGATATACAACTTGAACCACTAAATGAAGGAGAGCACATATACCAACCCTTCTGCTGGCAAGCCCAGGGGGAGGTGCAAGGACCCACTGAACCTCCGATCAACTGCTTACAGAGTGAAAAGCCGGCCGGCAATCAAACGGATACATTCTGATAAGGGTTCAAACCGAGTGACCCTCATTCCCAATTATTGTGTGTGTAGATGGATGTGTGGTTGTTGTGATTCTTCTGACCCCATCACATCTATACTTCAAGATATTTATATATAAGTCATACTATTCTCATGGTTAAAAGAGTTCACAGTGAGCTCTCCCCTTTAGGGACCACTAGTACTTAAAAAAGGTTCAATGATTCAGCATCAGTGCAGTGATTTATGAAAGAATATATATATATATATGTTCCCTCTATTTGGGAGCATAGGAAACTCAATATATTGAGCATAGGAAACTCAATATATGATCATCTCATGGTTCTGTTGATTGCATTAGTGTAATTGTGCTGATCAAACTAACATAAACAATATTTTTTCTTTTCATTTGTCAAGCTGTAAGGAGTATATTAGCATAAAATGAAGAGCATAAATAAATCTAGACATAAAGTATACTGCTTTGATCTGTTCTTATTGGGGGGAAAAAATGGGTAAATACAGTCTAAATGCAGCTATCAATGCTTCACATATTAATCCAATAGCCCTCTTTATACAGTGGAAAAGAAATAGATAGCTGATTTCTTCTCCACTGACTTGAGCGTCGGAGGGTCTTCCGCGGAGGGCCACCCCCAACGCCTTCCACATGAGAACTTCTTGTGCAGGTCCGCCCTCTCTTCCTGGAGACCGACCGCGCCCGAGTCGAAGGACGGATCCCGGCGGCAACAAGTATCTTTTTCCTATGATCATTAGATTGATCAACAAGATTTGATATGGAACAATTTCATATTCGATCCCCAAACTTTGAATTAGTGACTCGTCAAACTTCCTCGATTGTCCTTTGCACTCCACCTTTAATTGGGGGGCAACACTGGCTCCAATTCCAGTACGATCAAATGGACTTCTGGCACTGCAAAAAATACCATGGCATTCTTTCTTTTTAAATTTAAAGCTATAGATTCCTGCTTTAACTTCTTTTTCGCATCATGTCAAGATGAGATTAACAAAGAGATATGCATGCAAGAGTTTCTAAATTAAGCAAAGAATCATATTCTTAGAAATTTTTAGTGCAATTTTATGATGGAATTAGTCCATCGGGCTGTGAAAAATGTTTAGCAATTTCCATCAAAGCTATCCTTAGGTGGGTCATTTCTTCCCTTCTCCATAAAGTCAACAGTGATTTTTAACGATGCACTTGATGCAATACCTCCTCCAAAGATAACATATAATGTTTCATGAAGTCAACAATGATTTTAACGATACACTTGATGCAATACCTCCTAAGATAGCATATAATGTTTCACGGTAGCTACTAATTGAATCTCTACTAGTTTAAAATTAAAATTTTATTGTTGTTGTTATTACTGTTGCAATAATTATTAATCATAATAGCTAAGTTATCTTTGAAAATCTTAATTTTAAATTAGTTAATTAATAATTTAAAAAAATTAGAGTAATTTTGGAGTTGTGTAGGGGTAGGTCTTCTCATGCGATTGAGTCCCTAAGGCTGTATTTGAAATAGGGGATAAGGGGTGGATATCCCCTTGTATCCGAAGCTATAACTACAAAGGATAAGTTTAAAAAAGTTTAACTGGAATGGATAATTTATTGTTAAACATGTGTTATCTCCTGAATTTATTCCATAGGGAACCCAGTCATATTTGGAGCTATCTTTTGATAGCAAAATTATTATTTAAAAAAAATGATTATTTTTTTCTGTTATTTTTTGGATAAATTTTATCATGTATACTTATTTATTTATTCATGATAACATTTTAAAAATCTAATACTATCGAAGTCTTCGCTTTTGTCCTCCCCTCTTCCCTCTCTCCATGGTTTATGGATTCTTTTCCGATCCACTTGCAACGGAGAGGACCCACAGCCATCCATGATTGGCTCATCGGCCATGATTGGATGTGACATACATGATTCTTTTCCAAACGCATATGATCGTATGTGTGATATAAAAAAAAGTATTTTTATTTTTAAGGATACATAATTGTATTGGTGCATGATTAATTAATGCATGTGATGCTTACATTCTGCACCGTATGATGCACAAAAAGCTTTTGTGGTACATAAAGAGCTTTCTAACATACATGACAGGTGTGAGGCATGGTTGGAAAGCTTGAAAGATTGGTCCAATTCAAATATGATTCCTTTTGGATTGGCTTTCACATTCATGACTTTCGGTTCAAATATTAGAACACGGCTATTTGGCCAATTCCAACCAAAAGTCGGACAAAATATATGTCATTATCTTGTTTCTAAGTAATCCAAAATAAATTTTATCCAAATTTGATTGTTATTCAATTAAATTTATAAGTTATTTACCATCAAATGCTGTGATCTTGTTGTAATTGTGTGAGATGGTCTTTAGCATGGCCAAGTTTTGGAAGAACCCAGAATATGGAACAAACTTTTGCGTTTGATGTTGGTCTTCTATTTTTTTTTATAGTGTTTAATTGAGGATAATATAATATTTTTAAAAATTTTATATCCCTATTAATGTTACATTTGATCAAATTCTTAAAAACGAAAGATTAAAATGTTGAATTCATGATAACAAAATAGATTAATCAATTGATAATATTTTTAAATTTTATTTTAATATTGTTATGATTATATTTATCTTTTAAATAGCTTTCTTCTTTTTTATTATATAAAAATCGAGATTCTTTCTAAATTGGTTTTAGAAATATTTTATATCTAAATATGATAAATATTTAATATACAATATTATCTCATTATATAACATATATTTATACTAAAAATATATTACATAATTTAATATAAAAATTATAAAAATTAATAATTAATATTAATTTAAATAAAAAAGATTGGTGTTTGGACCCGGAGCCAAGGCGCATCCGAGTCAGAGAACGGATTTCCGTGGCAACAGATAGAATGATAGCTAATTAGATTTTTTTATTGGATTAATGAATAGGGAGTTAATACATGTATTATTTTCTTTAATTTTCTTCTAATAACTAAAATCAAAAGTAAAGACTTCCAACTAAAATCTAATTAATTCTATTTTTTCCATTTATATCTTTTTTCTCAAACTAATGGTGCATCTAATATACGAGCAGTGGAAGTAATTTTTATTATGGAAGGGTTGCCAAAAGTCAAAGCCTCCAATTAGATCCTAATTAATCTTAATTTTTTATTCATATTTTTTTTATGTCGCTTCTAATGTAAGAGTTGTGAGAGTGATTTTTAATATGGAAGGATAATTAAGAGTTAATATTTTCGATCAAATTCTAATTAATCCAAACTTTTTCTTTTTTTTCTTATTAATGTTGCCTAGAATATATAAGTTATTTTGATGGAAAAGGTTTATCTCATTGTATATTCTTTATCATAATTAAGGAATGGTAAAATATATTTACTAATTTATGAAGGAACAATTTATTATACCTCTATATTTTTTAATCTATATTATTTCAAGTTATTGATTGAAAATAATCTCTCCCCCTCTTTTAGCAAGGCAAAAATATACGTTATTTTATATAAGAAAAAATACATGCAAAAAAATACATATCTTTTACAATAATATGATAAATAAAAAGAAAAATAAATAAATTTTTTTCTTTAGTATCATGGAATAGTACTTATGATTACTTTTATTTGTACTTTAATATTTCATTGTAGCACATGAGCATCCATTAAGATTTCTAAATTATAATAATAAAAAATAAAATAATCACCATCAACTACAATAATAAGAAATAAAATGTTACGGCAAAATACTAACATCTAGAGATTAATATTAGAGGACTCTAATATTATTGGCTTATTATTAGATCATCCAAATAAAACCTTAAAATTTTTAGAAATCATTATTATTTTTATATTTTTTTGTTATGAAGAGCTTGTGAATAAAGGACAAGTGTCATCCTTTACGCATGGTAATTATGAGAGAATAATGGCCAAATGCGAGCCATTAGTACAAAATAGGGAAAAAAAGTATCTTGAAAAAACTAAGCAAAAGGAGTGGGTGCACATGGGACAAGGAGACGCCCATCTTGGAGTCCTTATAACTTCCACCCTGTACACTTATCCATCATTAGCAAAGCCATCCCCATCCACACCCTCGCACACCGAGCCAGGCATGTAATCCATGACATATTCTTTGTCCATCCCAAAATAAAATTACTCAAATACCCTCGCCTGTTTTTAAGTTTACGGCATCACCGGTACCCTCGTTTTTAAGTTTTACGGCATCACCGGTACTCGCGGTTCCACACGCCCAAGGGAGGGCTCCAACATGTATGACGGCCGAGCATGGCTTGGTAATAAGAAACAAGACGAGGGTATTTTTGTCATCAAGCTCCGATCTTCTTAGATCGAGTAATGTCGCAGTTGAAATGACAAAAATACCATTTCCATATACTTTATGGCCATATTAGAATATTCCAAGGAATAACCAGAGCTAAGAATCATAGTTGTCAAATCCAGCTCGGACATAGACTTAGCCAAGGGCTCGGGTCACTGGTTCAACCATCGGGTCACCAATTAAACCATTGGTTCAATTATTATATATAAAAATATATTTATATTAATAAAAATTAATTTTTAATAAATAAACATATAAATATTAATTTTTATAATCTTCCTCTTTTTGAAAAATAAACTTTTTTGTATCTTATTTAATCTCTAAAATTTGCTTACTTTCATACCCAATTAGTCTAATTTAATTTTTTCTTAAAAAAAATTAAAGAAAATTTCTATCCAACTTTCCTTTATTTTCATTATTTTCTCTTTATGTCTCTACTTTCCCATCTTGATTCCCATAAAATTTTCATGTTTCCATACTTTTTCTTTTTTTTATTCTCCTCTCATCAATGCTCTTGTTTGCATGATTTTTTTTTCCTCCATAAAACTTGCGAGCATCCAATAAAGAAAAGGTTGCCATAAACCCTCATAAATTTGAAAGAAAATTTGAAACAGCATTGATAAACTCATGATCCGGTTCAGGCTAGGTTGATTAGTTCATATATAACCAGATGGGTTGATCGAATTATTCCGGATCTCTTACATATCCTATTTTATGTTAGAATCTGATCGGCTTAGCCTTCGGATCCCAGTTTAACTGGTTTAACCGATCAGTCTGATCCGATTTTAATAACTATGGCTAAGATGACTCCCTGTTGCAATAACTTCTATATCATTTTGTTGTTTAGAGAATAATCGTTTGTTTTACATTCGCATGATGACAAATATTTATGAAACAAATATTTGATGATGGAATCCAATCTTTCATTGCTCGACTAATGCATGCACAATCCTATGCCAGCTAATATATCATGGTTTTATTTTCAATATATTTAACATAATGCGAGCTAATATATTATTATTTTCAATATGTTTTATTAAATAAAATAATAATATATTTTATTTAAAATATTATTATTTTCAATATATTTTAATATATCATGGGTGATATATTTTTAAAATATTATTATTAATAATATTAAAATCTATCAACTCATAATTTTTTTTCCTTTTTATTTTTACTGCATTAATCATGTGCAAAATCTATTAAAATCTATCAACAATTAATAACAACAAATCTAACCTTTATTAGATGGAATGTTAAATAAATTCGAGTTTTAATTCATTGAATCACCCAGAAACCAAATTATTATTTTGAGATGAGTTAGCCGATCTCAATCTAAAACATAAATAGTAGTGTTTGAGAGATAAAATGTTGGTGTCCTTTCTATATTTTAATTGCAATGGATTGCTAGCATAGATTATGCAAGCAGATAATCCAACCTTGATGGCTTGACCATGGTGGGGAATATTGGTCACTACTGTTTACAGTCAAGCTTCCTTCCAGACAATTCCATTTATTCTATTATCAACCAATGATGAAGATGAAAGGATAATGAGGAGGATAAAGTTTATTGCCAAGTTTATCTTGGGAAGCCATGGACTCCTTGTTTCAAGTACATGAAGTGCCTAACCAAACTACCACCTCATTGTTGCAAGTCAAGCAGAGTTTATGAATTGTCAAATAAATAAATAGAATATATTAAGGTAGACTAGATAATAGTCTAATGCCTAAATATCAAAAATATATATATGTTAACAGAAACTTTTGATGGGTTAAATATGAAGTGATGTGGCTGATCCAACGCCGTTAGAGAACCGTGAAGGAAACTGACGGAGCCCTGCTTTGGCCTCTGATGTTCCTTCGGCTGATGCGGCTGATCAAACCACATGACCCACAAGATGAAGGGATCACGAACTCAATGTCACATGGTCCAGCGCACTCCGCTCTTCTCGGCCTTGGGCTCATCTTAGCAGCGGCCCACCTCGACCTTGGTGCCGGTCTTGGCATCGACGGCGGCCCACTTCGACCATGGCATCGGTCTCGGTGTCGGCGATGGCCCACTTCGACCATGGCGTCGGTCTCGGTGTGGCGTCGGTCTCGGCATCGGCGATGGCCCACTTCGACCACGGCATCGGTGACGGCCCACCTTGGCAACGGCGTCGGTGTCGGCCTCGGCAACGGCCTCAATGTTGGCCTCAGCGGCAGAGGCCGACATGCATCCACTTGCTATAAGGAATTCCACGTGGCTTGCCAACCCGTTTCTCTTTTGCCAAGATCACGGGTGGTTACCAAAATATTATGAACCGTTGCCGATACTTATGGCACACGTTTAGCAGCTGTAGCCGATCTTAACGGAATATATGATTCGGCTGTTATCAACGAAGGGTAAGAGGGACCCCCAAACAGGTATATAAAGAGCCCAACCCCCAACGAGGGAGGGGAACTCAATCTCTACTCTCTCATTAAAAAATTCATGTTCTCCAGATCGCTGACTTAAGCGTCGGAGGGTCCCCGCCGGAACCGCCAGTCCGGAACTTTTCTTGCAGGTTTCCCGCTGAAGGAGGCGGTCCCTATCATTCCTCTGAAGGCCAACGAAGCATTTCTATCGCTTGATGCTCCTCAAAAGTGATTTGGCAGCAACAGATTGGCGCGCCAGGAAGGGGGGGCAGATCGGCGATGCTAGTTTTTAGATCCTCGTCCCCCTTTAATCAAAATGGTGGATCATAAAGGTAGTGATGAAAAAAAAATCCAAAATGCTTTCACCACTTATGCTGGGGGGAACCTTCAGTGAGCTAAGCAGAAGCATCAGAAGCAACATCTCAAGACCACACAACAACGAGCAAAGGCTTCCGCTCGCTCTTGGTTCGCTGTTCAGGCCAGCCATCCTTCATCCCGCCGGGAATCTTCCCAGCAAGAGGTCCACCATCCTCAAGCTCACCAACGACTTAAAGCTAAAGAGCCATCACTCGCCGCCCAAGCAGCCTTCTCTCCTATGGACGGCGACATGAGGGAGGCCCAAGTAAGGGCAGCAGTACCTCCACTTCAACCAATTTGATTCCCCGAGGGGCAGACCACCAGCGGGAGCGCTCAAGTCTGTAGAAGGAAAACAGGGGTGCCGCAAGAGCTAATTACGCTGCACTTAAGACAGTATTTCTTTCATTGATACTTAAAAATGTCATGCAGGGGAGACCGACTCTGCATTAGCATTCAAAACCAACCTCGCATTGGCATCTCAAAAGACCAAAGACCAACTCCGTATCGGCAATAAAGATCGGCTCCGCGTCGGCAACAAAGACCGCTCTGCGTGGGCACCAAAGACCGGCTCCGCATCAGCACTAAAGACCGACTCCGCGTCGGCACCAAAGACCGACTCCGTGTTGACAATAAAGACCGGCTCCGCGTCGGCACCAAAGACCGGTTCTGCACCGGCAACTTAAGACCGGCTCCGCATCGAAAAAAAAGACGGTTCCGCACCGGTAACTTAAGACCGGCTCTGCGTCAGCACAAAAAGACTGGTTCCACACCGGCAACTTAAGATCGACTCTGCATCGGCACAAAAAGACCGGTTTCGCACCGGCAACTTAAGACCGGCTCCGCGTCAGCACAAAAAGACCGGTTCCGCACCGGCAACTTAAGACCGGCTCCGCGTCGGCACAACAAGACCGGTTCTGCACCAGCAATTTAAGACCGGCTCCGCATCAGCACCTCCAAGCCCGGCTCCGCATCGGCACCTTCAAGCCCGGCTCTGCGTCGGCACACTCAAGCCCAGCCCCGCATCGGCACTCCAAGCCCGGCTTCGCATCGGCACACTCAAGCCCGGCTCCGCATCGGTACCTTCAAGCCCGGCTCCGCGTCGACACACTTAAGCCCAGCTCCGCGTCAGCACCTCCAAGCCCAGCTACGCATCGGCACCTCCAAGCCCGGCTCCGCGTCGGCACATTCAAGCCCGGCTCTGCGTCGGCACCTCCAAGCCCGGCTCCGCATCGCACATTCAAGCCTGGCTCCGCGTCGGCACCTCCAAGCCCGGCTCCGCATCACACTCCAAGCCCGGCTCCGCATCGGCACACTCAAGCCCGAGTCTCCCCTCGACACTCAAGCCCGGCTCCGCGTCAGCAATCCAAGCCCAAGACCTCCTGCGGATTCCATTCCAGCTGCCCTTGGATTTCAGCACTAGCCCCCCCTGCCTTCAATCAACACGGTTCCCTGGGGGGTAGGTCATCAACTCTGCAGAAGGAGACCAATTTCTTTAAAGAAAAAGGCACCTGAGCCTGGTCCAAGCACCCTCAGGTCACCCTCCGGGGTGAAAAGACACCTGACGACTCTCAACTCTCTGGTCACCCTCCGGGGTTAAAGGCTTCCGAGCATGGTCGAATCCCAGCGACTCTCGAGTCATCCTCCGGGGTTCAAAAGCTCTCGATGGCCTCAACTTTGCCTCAGCGGCTTCGTTACAGCCTCAACGGCTTCATTTCAGCCTCAACGGCCTCAACTCTGTATCAGCGGCCAACGGCCAATTGGATAATACCTTTGTTTAAATTACACACTTGCAACATATAACTGATTACTTTCAGCTATCAAGAAGCCCCAAGATAACTCACAGCTGGGAGAAGCCAACTCCCTAGCTCATAGTTGACAGGCATCCGCTTCCAAGCTCTCAAGCCTGTAATCGACGTCGACATCAAACACGACGCAAAGGCAAACATCTACGAAAAAGGCTCAACGGCTCCCTCTGCCTCAGGAGCATCATTACGGCCTCACTGGCTCTCTACCTCCATGGCATATGGACGGGGACCCACATCCAAACATCATGTTAAAAGTTGAAGACCCAAAGTCATGTGGGGATTAGCCACTTGGGAGGTAACACCCCTTTCGCCTTGCTGGGGTGGGCCCGCTTCGTCTCAGGGGCGAGGGGCATCTGATGTGGCTGACCCAACGCCGTTAGAGAACCGTGAAGGAAACTGAAGGAGCCCTGCTTTGGCCTCTGATGTCCCTTCGGCTGATGCGGCTGATCAAACCACATGACCCACGAGATGGAGGGATCACGAACTCAATGTCACACGGTCCGGCACACTTCGCTCTTCTTGGCCTTGGGCTCATCTTAGCAGCAGCCCACCTCGACCTTGGTGCCAGTCTCAGCGTCGGCGGTGGCCCACTTCGACCACGGCTTCGGTCTCAGCATCGGTGATGACCCACTTCGATCACTGCGTCGGTCTTGGCATCGGCGATGACCCACCTTGGCAACAGCGTCGGCGTCAGCCTCGGCCCATCTCCTTCGCGGCCTACCTCAATCTTGGCATCGACCGTGGCCCACTTCGACCATGGAGTCGGTCTCGGTGTGGCGTTGGTCTCGGCATCGGCGATGGCCCACTTCGACCACGGCGTCGGTCTTGGCGTGGCGTCGGTCTCGGCGTCGACGATGGCCCACTTCGACCACGGCGTCGGTCTTGGCGTCGGCGATGGCCCACCTTGGCAACGGCTTCGGCGTCGGCCTCGGCAACGGCCTCGGCGTCGGCCTCAGCGGTAGAGGCCGACATGCATCCACTTGCTATAAGGAATTCACGTGGCTTTCCAACCCGTTTCTCTTTTGCCAAGATTACGGGTGGTTACCAAAATATTATGAACCGTTGCCGATACTTATGGCACACGTTTAGCAGCTGTAGCCGATCTTAACGGAAGATGTGATTCGGTTGTTATCAACGAAGGGTAAGAGGGACCTCCAAACAGATATATAAAGAGCCCGACCCCCAACGAGGGAGGGGAACTCAATCTCTACTCTCTCATTAAAAAATTCTATTTTTCAGATTGCTGACTTGAGCGTCGGAGGGTCCCCGCCGGAACTACCGGTCCGAAACTTTTCTTACAGGTTTCGATTGAAGGAGGCGGTCCCTATCATTCCTCTGAAAGCCAACGAAGCATTTCTATCGCTTGACACTCCTCAAAAGTGATTTGGCAGCAACATGAAGGATCATCCATTATAATAGGAGGAGTTCCATTACATTAGCAAAATAATCGAGTTGATCAAGCAGGATTTGAAGATTAATAATTTTTAAAGAAATTTATAATGCCTTATAGATGATTTTTCTCATTGATAAAATAAGTACTTAAAAATCTGAAAGAAAATCACCGAAGGGGTCATTAGTGGGAAGAAAATAAAGTTAGAAATTTTTTTCATCTTCCTTTTTCCCTATTTGATTAAAAAAGAGAGAGAAAATTATGTGTAAAGTTCACACATATTTTATTTTTTCATTCTTTTCTTTCTTTCATAAAAAAAACTATCAAAAAGCCAAAATTAATTATCCCTCAATATTTTTTCATAATTTTCCTTCCATGTCCACCTCATGACCTATATATCTATCTAATTCCCTTATAATCTTTATTCTAGGATTATTATAGCCAAATTAGCATTTTTCAATACAAAATTATCTCAAATCTAAGAAAATATTGCCACCATATCATATATGAATTGTTAAATAAATAAAAAAATAGAATATATTAAGGTAGACTAGATAATAGTCCAATGCCTAAATATCAAAAAATTTAAAAAAAATTATTAACAGAAACTTTTGATGGGTTAAATATGAATGATCATCAATTATAATAGGAGGAGTTCCATTACATTAGCAAAATAATCAAGTTGATCAAGCCGGATTTGAAGATTAATAATTTTTTAAGAAATTTATAATGCCTTATTGATGATTTTTCTCATTGATAAAATATGTACTTAAAAATTTGAAAGAAAATCACTGAAGGGGTCATTAGTGGGAAGAAAATAAAGTTAGAAATTTTTTTCATCTTCCCTTTTCCCCATTTGATTAAAAAATAGAGAGAAAATTATGTTTAAAGTTCACACATATTTTATTTTTTCATTCTTTTCTTTCTTTCATAAAAAAAAAATACTATCAAAAAGCCAAAATTATCCCTCAATATTTTTTCATAATTTACCTTCCATGTCCACCTCATGACCTATATATCTATCTAATTCCCTTACAATCTTTATTCTAGGATTATTATAGCCAAATTAGCATTTTTCAATACAAAATTATCTCAAGTCAAATCTAAGAAAATATGGCCACAATATCATATATGAAAGCAAGAGTATCAGTTTTGACGTTAAGAAATATATGAAAGCTCGTTAAATCCATATCTAATAGGGTCCATTAAATATGAAGCTTAAGGGAACGATAAGCCTTTATCATGCTTTCATTTCATGAGCCACTGGAAGCCAGAAGGAGAGGTCCATTCCTGAAGAAGACTATGTCGAGGACTAACCAATTCTAATTTAGCCTCGGTATTAAAACAAAACAAGATTCTAGTAGGGGATGCGGGTCAACCCGGTCGACCTACCCCAACTCAACTGTCACCACAACCGGTGGCCGATCGGGCCACTCGGTTTCTAAATAAAACTGCTCAAATATGATTGGAAAGCTTTCTAACATACATGACAGGTGCGAGGCACGGTTGGAAAGCTTGAAAGATTGCTCCAATTCAAATATGATTCCTTTTGGATTGGCTTTCACATTCATGACTTTCGGTTCAAATATTNGAACAAATCAAATATGATTGGAAAGCTTTCTAACATATGACAGGTGTGAGGCACGGTTGGAAAGCTTGAAAGATTGGTCCAATTCAAATATGATTCCTTTTGGATTGGCTTTCACATTCATGACTTTCGGTTCAAATATTAGAACATGGCAATTTGGCAAATTCCAACCAAAAGTCGGACAAAAAATATGTCATTGTCTTGTTTCTAAGTAATTCAGAATAAATTTTATACAAATTTGATTGTTATTCAATTAAATTATAAGTTATTTACCATCAAATGTTATGATCTTGCTGTAATTGTGTGTGCGATGGTCGTTAGCATGGCCAAGTCCAGGCAGAACTATGGAACCAACTTTTGCATTTGATGTTGGTCTTCTAATTTTTTTTTAATAGTGTTTAATTGAGGATAATATAATATTTTTAAAAATTTTATATCCCTATTAATGTTACATTTGATAATCAAATTCTTAAAAACGAAAGATTAAAATGTTGAATTCATGATAACAAAATATATTAATCAATTGATCATATTTTTAAATTTTATTTCAATATTGTTATAATTATATTTATCTTTTAAATAGATTTCTTCTTTTTATTGTTATATAAAAAATCGAGATTCTTTCTAAATTGGTTTTAGAAATATTTTATATCTAAATATGATAAATATTTAATATACAATATATTATCTCATTATATAACATATATTTATACTAAAAATATATTACATAATAATTTAATATAAAAAATCATAAATATTAATAATTTAATATTAATTACTATACAAATATATGATAGTATTTAAAAAGTTTAATATTATATTAGTATTAAATTTAATATCAATATAAATATTATATTATAAGTTTTGGGCCGTGCGGTCGGATTGAAGACAAGGAAACGGAAACAGAGTTCTACTCATCAAAATAAGAATCCGAGCATTAATTCGAGTCGGAAAAGGCTCCGATCTTCCCGCATTAATTCGAGTCGGAAAACGCTGAGGGTCCTTCTCCCTGCCTCCTCTCTTGTCGTCCGAGTTGATTGCATCGTTCGGTCTCGCTGCTGGATCCACGGACACCGTTGGATACGGCTTCGCTGCTGGATCCACGGAAGAGTCCCTCACCGATCCACGGTCGGATTGAAGACAAGGAAACGGAAACAGCGGGCCTAGAGTTCTACTCATCAAAATAAGAATCCGATCTTCCCGCATTAATTCGAGTCGAATCCGATCTTTCCGCATTAATTCGAGTCGGAAAAGGCCTTCTCATCCCTCCCTCCCTTCGCTCTGTTTCCTCTCTTGTCGTCCGAGTTGATTGCATCGTTCGGTCTCGCTGCTGGATCCACGGACACCGTCGGATACGTGGCTTCGCTGCTGGATCCACGAATCTAATTTAGGGTTCCCCTCGCTGCCGTCACGGCTTGGACCGGTCCTTCTCTCGTGTCATGTTCTAGGCTGTCATAGTTGCCGGTCTTTCTCTTTCTCTCCCTTCGCTCTCCCCACCCCACGAATCTGTCCCGTTCTAGACTCGTTGGGCGAAAGAAGGGGAGAATTTGCTGCTCGTACAATGTTCAGGCCGCAGAAGAAAAGATGGACCCGCTGGTCTCTCTGGCCAAGGGTCAGGGATGGGCCGGATGGCGCTTCGACACCGGTGAATGCCAAGAATGCTGATGCGGCATCTCTTGCGAAGGAGAAAGGGAAGAGTTTGGTGGCGGAGGTGATTCCGTCACCGCGGGCTTTTCTAGGAGAGAATGGCAATGATGTGGCGGGGGTTGCTAGAGACGTGGAGGTGTGGCGGAGGTTCAGGGAGGTGGGGTTGCTGGATGAGTCCGTGCTACAGAGAAAGGAAAAGGATGCTCTTGTTCAGAGGATATTGGAGCTTGAGAAGAAGGTTAGTGGTGCCACGAATGCCTTTCTTATTGATTTAGATCAATGAAGATAATTTTCAATGTAATCACTTTTATATTTTGATGATGACTACTGTGTTGCTATGTTGAAAATTATAAATATTCCAAAATAGAGAATTTATTAGCCATTATTGCTACAATCATGTGTTATATATTCCTTTTACGTGCACTTCTTTCCATGGGTTATGGCCTGCTTCATAGAAAAATAGTTATAATAACAATTAATGATTATTTATAATATTTTTATTTAATAAGAATATGGTGACATTTTTGTGCATTGCTCACTTCGAACCTAAATTATTGTTAGTTTGCTACATCTAATCACTTAAAATAAAAACACCTCGTGTGATGATTGATGAAGATGTTTTGGTTGTTGTAAATGAAGGCATAACAAATGAAAACTTGTCTTCAATGTAGGAAGCAATGCAATTGACATTATAACTTCATGAATGCTATGATATGAATACTTGAAATTTATGGAGTATTACTGGTGCATCCAGTGTGTGTGTGAGAGAATGAATACCAATATAATATGACTTTGTTCTTATGATCTGTAGTTGGACTATAATTTTCATTAGCATTTATACTTGATTTTGATTCCCTCCATTTTGTTTCTGTTTGGTAAAACAATTTTGTTAACTCTATTTTTTTATTAACAGCTTCATGAATACCAATATAATATGGGACTGTTGCTCATTGAGAAAAAGGAACGGACTTCTAAATATGAAGAAATCAGACAAGGATTTGCAGAAGCAGAGAGTATCTAAAGCGGGAACAGGCTGCGCACATGATAGCTATATCAGAATATGAAAAGCAAAAGGAAAACTTGCAGAAGGCCTTGGGGGTTGAGAAGCAATGTGTTGCAGATGTAAGTAGTTATTGTTATTATTATTATTTTTTACTAATTTATTATTATTATTTTTTTGAATTTTTTATTAAACTTTTGAATGTCCTCACTTTTCTGTATTGATTGTTCAAACCAGTCTTGTTGGTAGAAATTTTTAAATGTTTAAGTTTTAGGGGACTACCATGAGAAAAGGGTTATAGGAACAAATAAAAATAGTGAAAGAAGTGCCTCTTCTGGATATGTCCACTGATAATGTTTATTCATTATGTATCAAATATAGAAACTTCTGAAAATAAATGAATGCTTGTGACTAATCTGAAGTTGCTTGTTAAAAAGTTGTTTTGGTAAGTAAGTCTCCATTGAGAATTAAGACTACTGCTGCATGGAATTATTAAATTTTTTAATGTGGTTTAGGAAAAAATTCAACAAATTATGGGTTCAAATCTCCATACAGAATTTTTGTCTTGAAATGCTTGATGTAATATTTTGAGTCTTCCTCTAAATTAAACCAGCTCATATATGGAATTCTTGATATTTTGAAATGCTTGATGTAATTTTTAGTCAAGGACAAATAATGATGTAAGAGTTGTATGATTGGAGACTGTGTATAACCTGAAAGACCCGAACAAGTAATCATGGAAAGGATCAAACCCAAGGGGCTTATTATTACCATTGTAGTTATTATTATTATTATTGTATTATTATTACGATGACTACTATAGCCACCACTACCACCACAATCACCTTGTGAAGATGAATGCTTGGAGGGACCTTGATGTGCCCAAAGCTATCTGATGGTTTAGGCTACATGAGTCTTTATTTTAAAATTTGATTTTATACTTTTTACAGTTTTGAATTTCATAATAGCTGCAACTTTTTGTGCCAAAACCTGTATGTTGGGAGTTCAGCTAATTATATATGGTTTTTAGTGCCTTCATTGACATACCAATTGAATGCATTAAGTGCATCCAATGAATTGATTGAGATCTAGTTATGTTGGCTATGAGGGGTGCTTATGACATTAAATTTGCAATCTCATTTTTCATATTTCTTTTGTTGTAAATTTTGCTTAATGATCAGGGTCGGTTTAGTTATTGATTGTTTAGGTCAAATGTATTCAGGATTGTATAAATATGGCTGGCATATTTCATGGTGTGGCTGTCCTAGAGAGATTGAGGATGAAATACTGAATGCTTTTGTTAAGCCTTTGCTCCTTTTCATTCCATCTTTCTTTTCCTATTTTCTACTCGTGATGCTTAAATATTTGACTTTCAAGTGCGTCGACATGTTTACAATTAAAAATATCTGCATTGAAACATGGATCAGTAGAAGATTTTAGAGCTTATTTGCATTCTTGCATTTACTTGTGGACTCGATCTTCTAGGAGATTTTACTTTAGGTATTGATGAAGAGAAGATTATAGCAATAACAACAATGATGACAATGACAAAGTCTTAATCTCAAACTGGTTGGCGTAGGCTATAACAATCTTTTTTTTTTTTCATTCTGCTTAGTTTAGAGCCATACTTTTTGTCAGATGTAAAGATAGCAAGTCTTTCTTTATTACTTTCTCCTATATAATTTTTTGGTCTATCATTGTCTCTTTTTTCTTTCTACATATATTGAAGAGAGGATTATGATGAGTTAAGAAGATTCTTGATCCATAAATCTTCTTTGTGGCTTGAAGTTCTTCAAGGCATGATTAGAAAGAAGTGAAAGTCAGAGTGGAGCCTCTACTTAGTTATTATGTGTTCCCTCATCTTGTTTTGGTTTGAATTTAACGTTGTATTGTGTAGGGTGCTTTCTAAAGTTTATTAAGTTGATGCATTCATGTATGCATACATACATTCACTTGTATGCATGGTATGTCGTATTTGTATGTACTGCCTTGTATTAGACATACTATATGAGAGCCTATATAGGGGGTGTACCAAGTCTCGATATGTTGAACCAATCTTATACTAGACATATTAATACGATACCAAATTGGTATCGGATTGGGATCTGATATCGAGATTGTGAACCTTACATGTATGTATATGTATGTATCATATAATTATGTGTGCACACACATTTACATACACATACAAATATGTGCATGTGCGTGAGCACTATAGTACCAATTTACAAGAATAAATATGATATTCAAAATTGTTCTAACTATTATGGTATTAAATGTACGATTCATATTTTCAAACTTTAAGTGAGAATAATTGATTATAAGTTAAGATGTAATACAAAAATTTTAGAGTCGATTTGGTTTTTTGGCATGAAGGTTGATTTTGTAAACCATTCTTCTTTCTAGGAGGTCAATGAAGAAGTATAGCGAAAAGAGACAATATCTTCATATAATTTTTATTAATATAGAGAAGGTATATAATAAAGTCCTTAGAAAAGTTTTATGATGGGTGTTACAAAAGAAATGAACACCCATTAGATATAACGCAATAAAGAATGCGTACAATAGAGCTGTTGCTAGTGTAAGTTTATCAGACAATACTAATGAGTTTTTAATTGGTATAGGTTTATATTAAGTATCTGCTCTTAGTCTTTACCTTTTTACGTTAGTCATAAGCTTATTAGGCATATTTAGGATGATATTTCATAATGCATGTTATTTATAGATGAGATAATAGTAGTAGATGAAAATAAGGTTGAAGTTAATCAAGAAGTACATTAGAAAATAAAGGTTTTTGGTTAAATAAGACAAAGATAGAATACATGAAATGTAATTTTAGTACTATAAGAAATAAAGATGAAGGTAGAGTAAAAATTAAGGATTATGGGGTTCTTAAAAGTAATTTTTTTAATATTTAAAATCAATATTAATAAGGATGGAGAGATTGAGGATTATGCTTTCTATAGGATTAAAATAAGATGGATAAAATAGAAGTACAATTGAAATATTATTAGATTGTATAATACTTGTTAAGTTGAAGAAAAAATTTCATAAGATGGTCGTAAGATCGGTTATGCTTTATCGTACATAATGTTGGGCGGTTAGAAAGTTACATTACACAAGATGAATATGGCTGAAACGAGAATGTTGAGATGAATGCATGATAATGCAAGAAAAAAATAGAATAAGAAATAAAGTTATTCGTAAAAAGATGAAGGTAGCATCAATTGAGGACAAATTAAGAAAAGCAAGAGTTAATAGTTTGGAATTTGGATATTTGCAATGTTGATGTAGTAATGCACTTGAATGAATGAGTGATTTGATATATGTAAAAGAAAAAAAAAGTTAGAGATAAACTAAAAATTATATAGAATGAAATAATAAAAAAAATTTAATATCTTTGCGTCTTTAGAAATTTGACTCTAAACTGAGCAGAACGGAGAGCAAGGATTTATATAACCGATCCAACTAGTTTGAGTTTAAGACTTTGTGGTGGTGATTATTGTACAAACATACAAACATACATGTGCATAAGTGTGCAGAAACTATTTACATCTTTTGAGGAGCATTTAGTAGTATAAATTTTGATGCTAGATTTTTTTTATTATTGATTTCCATCTTTTTATCTTTGTTTGAATGTATCATCTTCTGTTATTTCTGTCATCATATTTATTTCTTCCATGATTTTTTTATTCATTTTATCTAAATGATGAGATATATGCAGCTTGAGAAAGCTTTGCGTGAGATGCGTGGTGAAATTGCGGAAGTTAAGTATACATCAGATAAGAAGTTGGCTGAAGCTCATGCTCTGGAGGCCAGTCTTGAAGAAAAATATTTTGAGATTGAAGGAAAGCTGCATTCTGCAGATGCCAAGCTTGCTGAGGCAAGTCGAAAGAGTTCAGAGATAGATAGAAAATTAGTTGATGTAGAGGCTCGTGAACATAAACTTCACAAAGACTATCTGTCTTTAAATGCCGAGTATGCCCCTCCCTCCTCTATCTCTCTCTCTCATTTGCATGTTCCATTCTTGATTTTTCTATATATATATATATAGTGTTGCAGTTGCTATACTTTTTGATCACTTCATTTTTTGATTGTGATTTTAATTACATTTTATGATATTCAGGCAAAAAACTTATAAGAAGGATCTTGATGAGCAAAGAGAATATTTGAAAGAGTGGGAAAAGAATCTGCAAGAAAGTCAAAAGAGGCTTCTTGAGGGGCAGCGTTCCATCAACGATAGAGAGGAAAGGGCAAATGAAACTGATAGAGTTCTTAAAAAGAAAGAAGAAGAGCTTGAAGAAGCACAAAAAATGATTGAGGTTGCTAGGGATTCGATAAAAGAGAAAGAAGATGACATTAATAATAGACAAAAAGCTTTAGCTTCTAAAGAGAAGGTTGACTTCTTTAAACTGGCTATGTTTTTTCATTTGCTTCTTTTTGTTATTTTTTTTACATTTTTGATTTCAGGAAGCAACTATTAAGATTGAGAATCTAGAGAAGAAGGAAAAAGAGTTGCTTGCAATAGAAGAAAAGCTGAATGCTAATGAAAGAGTAAGTGTTTATCTTTAAAGGTCTAGAACTCTTAATAATTGAACTTTTTGATGACCTGACAGATGTTGGGTTCTGTATCTTAATTTTCATCATATCGAATATTGGGATATGCATCTTTGATTATTATGGCTTAAGAAAGAGGTCAGTGAATAGGTATATGAGAAAACATAGAACAAAACAATAAAGCAAGCGGAATTATTGATATGTTTTGTATGAATCTGAAATCAGATGGTTCAGAATAAGTTTTAGTACATTAGGTAAAAATTTTGGCTGTAGGGTTTTACTAACCTTATTATATTTAGTGCAATATCCATCAAACCTTTTTAATTTTTTAGTGGACTTTAAATCTTGAAATGCTGAGTAGGGAAGATAAAAGGTAAAAAAGGGAGAGATTTGGTCTAGTCTAGATCTTCTGGCTACTATTTTCTTTGAATTGCAGACTTTTCTTTGTCATGCGTTTTGAGATTTTCATTCATTTGGATTTGTTTGATCTTAAGCCTTAAGTTTTTTCTCTTAACTCTGCCATTTTCTATGTAATTATGATGTTCCTCTTTATTAGACTTGATAACCTGATGTTATCATTTGTCCTATTGAAGGTGGAGATGCAAAAGCTTCTTGATGATCATAATGAGGCTTTAAATTCCAAGAAACAGGAGTTTGAATTGGAATTGGAGCAGAGGAGAAAGTGCTTTGATGATGAGATGAAGGGTAAACTTGATGCTGTGGACAAGAAGAAAATTGAAATTGACTGTAAAGAGGAACAAATTCTTGAAAGAGATCAGGATGTGGTGGGTGTGACAAATGATTCTCCAAACATCCAAGAGGAAAGCCAAGGAATTCTGTTCATGCTGATGTGGTGGCAACAAGTTCGAGACGGAAGAGACGGCTCATTTTCACATCTGACACGTCAACTGGGGAGCTGGATGCAGAGGATAGTATTTCACTTGGTGGGCGTCGAAAGAGGCATCAAATCTCAGCTCCTGGAACTCAGACTCCTGGAGAGAAATCTATAGTGGAAGAAATCATGGAAGTTTGTGAGATGTCTCAAAAGCTTGTCCAGGTAAAGTTTTTTACTTTTCTTCTTGCTGTCACTTTTGTATTGCATTGGCATGCTGACACTTTTGCATTGTTAGGAATGCTTTGTATCTTCTTGCTTGTTTTTTTCTTAATATGCCAATTGACCTGAGTTATTAGTTGTCTTTTTGATAGTTTGAAACGAGGAAACATATGCTAACGTGGACAGTGATGGTGACATCATGGTGGAGTTGAGTGGGCTGAGTGGGGAAGATGAGTTATTGTAGATTATGATGAAGATGCTGAGAAACATAATGCGTCCATAGGGAAGAAGCTGTGGACTTTCTTCACAACGTGACAAGATCCCGAGTATCTAGGGCACGGTTTTCTTTTCATCTCTGGTCACCAATCCTTTTTATTGTGTCTAGGCATTGGGTTTTTGTTTTTTTCCTCCTTGTTTGGATTCCTTGTAGCCAGAATTGTATGCTACAAACAGAATTCAATTTACTGATGTCTCCCGTGTACAGATTCCTTGTTTTAGAGTTGTTGAATTGGCACAAACATAAAGATAGAGAATTTCTGAGAATTGGCAGAGAAATTTAATTTTGGGATATGTGTGGCAGCGTGATCCTTAGTTTCTAAGGAAGCAGAACAAAGAAATGGGGAGCATCAAGGAAGAGAAATTTAGGTTTTGCATTGATAGGGGAGGGACATTCACAGACATCTATGCAGAAGTCCCAGGCCAGTCAGGCTGCACTGTGATGAAGCTTTTATCAGTGGATCCATCCAATTATAATGATGCTCCCATTGAAGGGATTCGAAGAATCCTAGAAGAGTATGCTGGTCAGAAAATCCCACGGTCTTCCAAGATTCCGACAGACAAAATTGAGTGGATTCGGATGGGCACCACAGTTGCTACAAATGCTCTTCTGGAGCGGAGAGGTGAGAGGATTGCTCTTTGTGTGACTAGGGGCTTCAGAGACTTGCTTCATATTGGAAACCAAGCTCAGCCAAACATCTTCGACCTCACAGTCTCGAAGCCCTCGAACCTCTACGAGGAAGTAATAGAGGTTGATGAGAGAATTGAACTTGTGCTGGATAAAGAGAAGGACTCTTCTTCTTCTTTGGTACAAGGAATATCTGGTGAACTTGTTAGGGTGGCAAAGCCTCTGGATGTAGAAGCACTAAAACCTTCACTGAAAGGTCTCCTCGACAAAGGGATAAGCTGTTTGGCTGTTGTGCTGTTGCATTCATACACTTACCCTCATCATGAAATCTTGGTCAAGCAGTTAGCTTCAAGCATGGGTTTCAGGCATGTCTCTCTGTCATCAGCTTTGACTCCCATGGTTCGTGCTGTGCCCCGAGGCCTGACAGCTAGCGTTGATGCCTACCTGACTCCAGTCATTAAGGAGTACCTATCAGGCTTCATGTCAATATTTGAAGGGGGCGCTGAGAAGGTGAATGTATTGTTTATGCAGTCAGATGGAGGACTTGCACCAGAGCAAAGATTTTCTGGGCACAAAGCAGTCCTTTCGGGTCCTGCAGGAGGTGTTGTTGGCTACTCGCAAACACTCTTTGGGCTGGAAACATCTAAGCCCCTGATTGGGTTCGATATGGGTGGCACATCCACCGATGTAAGCCGCTATGATGGAAGTTATGAGCAAGTTCTTGAGACCCAGATTGCTGGAGCTATCATACAAGCACCTCAGCTTGACATAAACACTGTTGCTGCTGGTGGTGGTTACAAGCTGAAATTTCAATTTGGATCCTTCCGGGTAGGACCTGAATCAGTTGGGGCACATCCTGGTCCAGTTTGTTACAGGAAAGGTGGGGAATTAGCTGTTACAGATGCTAATTTGATATTAGGGACTGTTATTCCTGATCACTTCCCATCTATCTTTGGCCCCAATGAAGATCAGCCTTTGGACATTGAAGCCACAAGAAAAGCATTTGAGAAGCTATCTGTTGAGATAAATTCTTACAGGAAAAGCCAGGACCCTTCAGCAAAGGTCATGACAGTAGAGGAGATTGCCCTTGGATTTGTGAATGTGGCAAATGAAACAATGTGTCGGCCCATACGTCAGCTAACAGAAATGAAGGGGCATGAAACAAGAAATCATGCACTTGCTTGCTTTGGGGGTGCAGGTCCCCAACATGCATGTTCTATCGCCAGGTCACTAGGCATGTCTGAAGTCCTTATCCATCGGTTTTGCGGGATATTGAGTGCTTATGGAATGGGCTTGGCTGATGTTGTCGAAGAGGCACAGGAGCCATATTCTTCTATTTATGGTCCTGATTCTGCGCTTGAGGCATCTCGAAGAGAGGCTGCTCTGTTAAAACTAGTAACACAAAAGCTGAGAGAACAGGGTTTTAGGGATGAAAGCATCAAGACAGAGTCATATTTAAACTTGAGGTATGAGGGAACAGATACAGCCATCATGGCTAAACAACCAAAGGAAGAAGATGGGAATGACTATGCTGCTGAGTTTGTAAGGCTGTTCCAGCAGGAGTATGGATTCAAACTGCAAAACAGGAAAATCCTAATCTGTGATGTGAGGGTTCGAGGCATCGGAGTCACTAACATCTTGAAGCCTCAAGAGCTTGAACCAGCTTTGGCAAATCCTGTAGCAGAAGGTTCTTATAAAATATACTTTGGTAATGGGTGGCAAGACACACCATTATTCAAGGGTGATGACACTTTTGGTGATCTACCGCCTCCACTGTCTGGTGGATGTTGATATCCCGCTGAATCAAGGGTGCCTGACGCCTGTGAAAATCCATATTCCCGAGGGTTCTTTCATTTCTCCAAGTGATGAGGCTGCTGTGGTGGGTGGTAATGTGCTCACATCCCAGAGGGTAACCGATGTCATCCTAACTGCATTCCAGGCATGCGCTTGCTCTCAGGGATGCATGAATAACCTGACCTTTGGTGATGACACTTTTGGTTACTATGAAACTATTGCGGGTGGCAGTGGAGCGGGACCAAGCTGGGATGGAACGAGTGGAATTCAGTGTCACATGACTAATACTAGGATGACTGATCCTGAGATTTTTGAGCACTGGTCTTCAGCAGTCTAATTTCTTTATTTGCAATTTCTGCTCAAACTGTTTTATAAACTCATGATTACAAAACTGAGAACATCATCCAGTATCCCCATTCTCTATACATTGCTGATGATTCTGCAATAAAATGAATCCTTGCACCCAAAATTCTCCTAGCAAATGGAAATGTCGTTTCCTGCATGTATTTCTGAGTAGATTGGTCATGATACCATTTCGGTGTGGAAGTTGTGCTGGTGACTTTGGTTTAGACCTTTCATCTGTCCACAAGTTTCATTGTGGAAGTCATGCTGGTGACTTTAGAGAACCTGATACATTCTCAAAAACTCTCCTCTTGGGTGGATATATTTGTACAGGAAATGATGCTGCATCAAATTGGGGTGATGTCTAGCAGTTGGCTGTGAAAATCTTGGATGCTTTTGAAAGAAATGTTGTCAGCATCTGTTTTTGCTTCAGTTCATAAGCATGCCATCTAGCTGTTTGTTTTTGGGGAACATTTCAGCACTAATCATCATTCATCAACTTTCAGATCTTAAGTTGAGATCATTTCCTTGTGGAGTTCTTAGATATTTTATGGAAGAGATTTCTCCCACTCCAAGCCCTGTTTTGAACCTGATAGCAGTGAAACAGCCATTTTTTATCTCAGTTGATACCTCTTCCCTTGTTTCTATCCCATATCACCACACTTTGTGTTCCATCTCTTTGAATTCAGTTGTCTCACAGACTTTTCAAATGCTTCTTCCTACTTGAATTAGTTTTGTCCAAAGTACCAATGAGGAAGAGCACCATAATCCAGTCTCTGCTTCTCCTCCCACTCTTCACCTTCCATGTTTTCCCCTAGGCACAAGACTCCATGGCCCCGATGGAGAAGGCAGAGCAAGAAGCTCTGTACTTGGTGATCCAAGGCTTCGTCGGCAAACGTGGAATGGCTTGCAACTTTATGAGGACCCTTGCAGCGGGACGCCAATACAGGTTCTACTCATGGATCAGCTGGCTGATTCCTTTGTCAAATTGCTCTGCTTTAAGCATGCCCAGTGGAAGCTCTTAAGCTTCCATTAATTATGATTGCCAAAATAGTTACAGAGGAGCATCTTTAGGCAATAATGATGAGAAAAAAAACTACACTTCAAAAGTTAAAACTTTTAACTTATACCATGATGAAACTCTTCTTATGGTTGTTTAATAAGAGCCAGGATCTCATGGTTTAAGCCCAGTTGCTTAATTTGGTTCTCTCATTTAATTACTGCAATAATTTCAAATTGATTTGTTTTCAACTAGCATACAAAACTACTAGTTTGCTAACCTTACATGAGCACTGATATTTAAATATGTTGGTGGTGGATGTAGAGCAGTAGGGCGATCCATGCTTTTTTTTTCTTTTCCATTTTTTTTTCTAAATTTATCATGTACTCCAGTTATTGCAGTTACGAGCAACTGGCCTGGCTTCTAGTTTTAGTTTGACATAGAGTATGTTTGAAGCTGAAACTACCTTATGAAGAGAAATTGCTGATAGATATGCCTTAATATAATTTCTAACAAAATTTTCTCTCCTCTGGTAGTTAGTTGTTCACTGGAGTGAAGCCTTATGTTATCTAATTTGGTGATATTGAACTCTATGTCTGGGTGACAATCTGGTTCATACTAGGCTAGTGAAACGAACTGATGACTGGTAGAGTTTCAGTTCACATTTAGCCAATTTCCAGGGGTGAAATGAGCACCATTGAGCTCTCGGATTCGTTGAAGCCATCATATATCTTCTTTCGAAGAATAGCATCTTCTCTTGATCTTGGAATTCGTATAGTTCTTCCCATCTAGTAGTCTGCTTGTGAGAAATATTCTTTTGAGTACTCTGAAGGATTTAGCTCTAAAGTAGTTTGTAGTTCCATCTATATTATTTGATCATGTTAGGGACTAATTAATTTGCCTTTGAATTATAGGGAGTATTGTGCGATTTTTTCGATGGCCTGTGGTATGTAACAGCCCTTAACATCGGACCTGTGCATTTCATACTTGCACTTTCATGAGTAGCAACAGATCTTTTAAAGGAAATTGCATTCCATAGGGAAATCAAAGGAGGCATACTTGGACACAATGGTCCTTGTGTTGCCCTCACTGCATGCATTTGTGTTGAGTAGACAAATCAGAAAACCAGACACAACCTCATGCACACAATGTAAGGCATCTTATCGCGAAATTTGATGCATAAGCAAGTATACAGCAGTATCATATAGGTGGAGAGAAGTAAAACAGAAAGTCTTCCAAATAACAGGAAGTCACTTGGGATGGGTCTGCAGCTCAAGATGACGTCCCAACTTGAGGATCCTTAGCCCTAGACTTCCTTCCACTTATTCTATAAATGAATAATCTCTTCTCCCAAATTACGCAAGCATTCATGGTTGTCTATAATGTTAGGTTTAGCAACCTCCAGACTGACATCAGCTTCAAGATAAGGCCCTCAAGGAAGTTCTATGAGCTTCCTATCAACAGGATGTAGCACCAAAGAATGTAAAATTCATACCTGATCCCCCTGCTACTTCCTCCCCAGTCACAGTAGCTAACTATCAGTTTCTGAAGTTGCCAAACCCCTTGCAGTGCCATTTATTTTAAAATTGAAGGCACCAGGATGTTAACCGGGGGAAAAAAAGGAAAAAAGAAATTGCACATGAGAGATAGGATACAGTGAATGAGTCAACAGCTATTCAACATAATCCTTGAGATCATCAGCCTGAACAACTGCGTCAGTAATGTGGATGAAAAGTGAAATGAGAAGGTCATATATCACTGCATCAATTTTACCATATCACCAGTGACAGATGTTTCATGTCTACAATAATTCAAAAAAAAAAAAAAGAATAAAATTCCTTGAATAAGTTTATGACTCAATACATGAGTAATCAAGTTATCTTTTTATCAGGTCTCCAACTCAATAGCTTAGAGATTTGAATATACCCATTGCAGTAGCTTAGAGTAACTTTGCTTGCAAAATTTGCATCTGCGACTCTTTCCATCAGGAGCAGTTTCAAAAAATTTGAGATACAATGAAGTCATTGACTTTTTCCTTGGCTTCACTGGTGGGCCAGGATTTCCCTTGTCTGAGGAACCCAATCCAGATTCTAAAGGCTCTACACTGGGTACAAGTGTCATGTCCATCAAGGTTTTTGGTTCCATCTCTGTGATAAACAATACATTAGCATGTTCATTTTCAGCTTCTATAGAAAAATAAAATCACAATACCTTATGACATCTGAAAAAGTAAATAATAGAAAATAACAAATGGAGCACATATGCATAAAGAAAGATTTAAATAGCAAAGATCATCAACATTTCTAACACATTTTTTTAGAAAGCATTCCAAGGATCCAGTTTTTGAGGTTTAATGTTTCTAATGACTTGGTTTCTGCTCTAAGATAAAAAGTGTGATGCAGTGATAGAGTGTGCAGTTACATGATATGATAAGAAAGCATGGTTATTACACCTTCAAAAGCAGAAAACGAAATCCAGAAGATACCTTTCATGCTTTTGAATGTATTATTCCACTCCATCAAGTCCCCTGTTTTTCAAAGCCCTGCATGGCAGGCCATAGAAGAAGTTTATTCGACTTTCGAGACAGCACACACATTTTTATTCACTAAAAAGTCTGCAGTAATTAAAAATAGAGAGAGAGAGAGAGAGGTCTATTGCACTATTAACAAACAAGAACATACCATAAAGCTGGAAGATCAAAATAACATTATTTTAAAAAAAATCAGTCATGTTGCTAAAAGGTGCAAAACCTTGCACCCTGAAATCAAACTGAAACCACCCATCACCAAAGATTCTAGAATCACACATAATAGCTCAGAGGAACCAGACATATGCAACACAACAAGATATTCCTCATAACTAAAGATTTCCCTTCCAGGTAATCTAAGAGGCTTTATCCTACACAGAGCTTAATGATTCCAAAAAAGAAAAAAAAAATCTAGGCAACTGTTAAGCGCCTTGTAGTAGAAGTACACACCTTTTGCAGAATGAAACTTTCACCCATCTAAACAAAGTTGGCGTCATGAATCAAGATAAAGACATGTTCATTGTCAATAAAAAGGTCCTAAACATGTGCAATACAATATAGGAAGAAACCTGGCATAGAAATTAACATGTATTAGGTTAATGTGCTGTGGTAGTTACCAATTTACTTTCACAACAACTTAACACTTGTGCTGTATTTTGATAAAACTTGTGTTAAGTTATGTTAACTTGTGTTAAATTGATGGGAGTATAAATACATGTATCAGCTGCTGGAATTAATAAGGGAAGAAAAATCAAATCGCAGAAACCCTTCATCTCCCCTGTTTACTTCTTTGTTTGCTGCAGAAAATTGCAACATATGAAGTAGCATATATTACATCAAACGAGAAATTTGCAAGGGAAACACACAAAAAAAAAAAGTAACCAGGGCACCAGAATAATATATTGACTTTGGGTAGATTTGGCTACACATATGTAGAGTCAAACCATGTATCAACCATATGTTCCTCTACCATACCATACTGCTAATTTATACACTGCGGTACAGCTGATACCAAGTCAATACATACTGATACAAGTTAAAACAGCAACGAATTAGATACCTGAAGTAAATAACAATATTAGCACAGTTGCGCCAATCATAAATTTTCGGTGTCCCAATGCAATTAATTTTATGAATACTTTAGAAAGACATTATTTTCCCCTAAAAAGGAGCAAAAAAAAAAAAAAAAACCACAGCAGCTTATGATTCAGAGTACAATATACCAGTTTCTTATGACCCAAGGGTTACAGCTCCATTCGGTGCAAATTTCGGTACCAACTTCACAGCAATCAGATGTGTGGAAAAAAAATTATAAAAAAATGGGAATTTACTTAACGACGGACGATCGTGTGAATTGCTCATCTAATATGAAATAAATTTATGATTGCATTCGGTACAAGGTTTTTAGTATCTATCTCATAGCAAAAATTACATAAGAACATTAAATGGAAAGTTTACCTCAAAATGCATGCTAGAAGCGCAGAGCTTCATAATCGAGGCCCACCCAGAGCCCTAGTAACAGATTACTAATTCACTGTAAAGAACGGAACGATCGAAAGATTAGGTAATGTTTGATAGAAAAAATATTATCCATGGATAAGTGTATGGGATAGAGTTTGTCCCCTGGCTATCCCTAGGAATATCCCTTGGCTATCCCATTGATCATATCAAATGCAAAATGGTAAATCCATAGGATATCTTTTTTTTACTCTTATTTGGAGAGATAACTAGCTATTCCTGCATTTCCTAGGGAATAAATTGAGGGGATATCCGTTAACCATGGATTATCCCTTTGGTTAACTTTATTCCCAGCTATCCCTTATAGTTATGGCTTTTGGGAATAAGAGGGGATATCCTCTCTCTTATCCCCTATTTCAAACACTACCTTAAGGTTTTAAACGATGGGGAATGCAACGCGCGATGCCACCTTCTACCGGCGAGCCACAGTCCTGACCGGATCGGCGGTTTCCAAGGATCCATTTTCATGCTTATTGATGATCTTCTTCTTCTGGTTAGAATAATAACATCAAAACTGGTATCAAATATGATGTCTAATTTCTACCGCAATTGGACTTTTTTTTATTTTTTTAACTCTTCACCACTCAATATCAAAGGTGTAGAATCATGCAATTTGGATTGGATCGGTATCAAACAGTATATATTAATCGGATTAAATTAATTTAATTTATACTAAATTTAAATTTGATATCAAATTAATATTTTATTGGTTATAAATCTTAATTTTAAAAAATATATTTTATTTCTTTTATAAATATTTTTATCATATGTTAAAAATATTATTTAGATTGGAAATAAAACATGATAGTATCAATTTTGATAAGAGATTTCTAACTTCATGCACCAATATTCAGCTAAAAGTAATTAATTTTTACCTTATTTTTTGATATATATATAGGAAAAACTCTTAAAATTAGGGCAGCAGTTATTCTATATCTTAAAGCTCGAATTAGAAGTTTTGCAAATATTTTTAGTTAAAAATTAAACCTCTAAAGAAGAAAGATTTAAGTTTAAATGAAAAAGTGAACCATAAGCTTTTTGCATAATAAAATATGAAGGATATAAATTTTTATTTATTAAAATGCATGGCTTTGTTTCATATACTTTTATTAGTAGAACAAAGCTTAATGCACAAATTTTTGATTGGACATATCAAGCATTTATAATACAAGTAATTATTTTTATTATTCTTTTTTTATATTTAAATTATTTGAAAAGATGAATATTTCTTTTGAAACACATTTTACCTAAATTTTTATCGAATTATATCCCATCAAAAATGCAACTCCTCATAGTAAATTTAGGCTATTGCTAATCATTTTATTCTCTTCATTTAAGATCTCCTTTGCTTCTTAAAATATATTATATATCTAATTCTAAAAACTATCCTATATTTATCAAAGAAACAACCAAAAGAGCAATATATATAAATAAACAAAAATATTGTTAAAGAGGCAGACCAAAATATCAAACTATTATGACATTCATTTAGCATATGTAAAATAGATGAAACTTAAGACCATCCCTTATCTTTCACAAAATCATAACTAGCTTTAGCCTAAGAAATAATTTGATTCTATAAAGTGGCTGAATTCTTGTATAATCTTTTGTAATCTTCTATTCTTTATTACTTTATCTTCTATCTTTTAAACCCTTAGGCTTTTAATAAATTTTGCTCATGAAGAAAGCTTCCTCCCTCGTGACATCCTCAAAAAAAAGGGAGAGAAAGGCCAAAATAACTCTCTAAATTTTGAGACAATGATAATATCTTTGGTTATGTTTTCCAAACTTTTGTCATACCTCTCCTTCATTGAGAAGAGCAGGAGTTTGGGCCAATAGCCAGCATCACTCTCTTAAAAACCTTAGCCAAGTGAGAGGCTTAGTTTCAAACCAAATTACTTTTCCAGCCTTCTCTGCTTCCAAATACTTCTACTTGCAGCCCCTACGTTCTGAATGGTATCAACATTAGCCTTATTATAATTGAGCCCAAAACGTCATGGACTAGCATAATATTAATTTTGCTGCTGCACCAAAACTACCAGGGTGATGCCATGCCATGTTTTATATTATACAAAGCATGCCTGCATTATAAATATTTTACAGTTATTTGACTAACAAAGTTGCATGTTTTACGCCAACATTAATATAAAAATGATATCAAACTCCATGGACAATGATAGTGATGAGAAATAACATCACATCACCATAATCGTGATAACATGTTTTCACCCTGCCACCTATTTGTTCATGCTTTGGTGTCACCTTTTGGATAATAGCATTTACATCTCTCAACGTTCTAGAAAAATTAGAATGTTTCAGGTCTCTAGTGGGGTTATCAAGGTATGACAACCAGCATGATAATGTTTCACACCTAAACAAATCCAACTAACTTTATTTATGAATAAAAAGATGATGGAATTGCCCAAAAGCAATAAAAAGCTCATTGGTAATATCAATAATAAAAAGAACTCTAAATAACTCAGAGCCTCTTGTCTACTTTCAAAGACCAGAGAGGATCCAGTTATATAACAAACTCTTTCAATCACAAAGCGGAAAACATGATTAAGGCCAAGGAAGTCCCTCACTAATAAGAAGGTAAAGGGACAAAACGAATGATAATTTTTTATTACATAGGGATAATGAAAATGATCGCCGTAATTTTGTCGATTCTGATATATATGATTTATTGGAGTGACTACTTGATTAATAATAATTATTGCTTATCGTACATGTTCTATGGTCATTGGACCACAATGTACACTTGATCACATTTTCAATGGTCATTGCTTATCGTACAATTCTCATTCAATTGATACCATGACCACTTCCAAAACAGTAGTCATTAATCAAACTGCTGTTTCAAGACCATGAATTAATCTCATATTAAAAAGAAGCTGCACAGAGATCATGGATTGGTTAATGCAGACCTTCCAAGAGATGAGACAAGCACCAAATTAACAAAGCATAAACCTAAAAACATTCATATATGTGAACGAAAAAAAAAAATTTACATGTTTTATAAGAAGACGGGCAACCATTCTACACCATGACCAAAGCTCCGCCCGGACCAGACTAACAAAAGCAAGATTAACTCTGCCGAAATGAAAAAGAAAGACTCCCATTTTTTTGTCCTAAGCTCTTGTTTACTTTCAGAGTAGTACTCACACAGGAAAGCAGACATTGCCCCTCAAAAGCATATAATAAGCATAGCCCCTTTTGTCATCAGTATTTTCCTCTTCATCTAAAGAGATAGCACGGGCACCTACACTCATGGCAGCAGTCGTCTCACCTAAGAGGCACGGTTTGACATGGCATGACCTCATCCCCTACCCATGTAGCCATATCCTCTGCCATAGTAAGAACCTCTTCCACGACCACCACGACCATGAATACCTCGTCCACCACCCCGAGTTGGTCGATGCAACGGAAAATCACCAAAAGTCTTACATAAACAAAGTGCAACATTACAGGGCAAACCTTTCATAGAAACAGAAACAGAGTATCCATAAAAAGGGCTCCCAAATACCTCTGCGTCTATTTTCAACTGCTCTGAGAACTTTGTCCTCCCATTTTGTGTTCTCCGATCAAGTGTGGTGCAAGATAGAGAATCAAAGAACTCATCCTTAACATAAACAGGCTTTAAGGAACAAAAAGCAAACTAATCAATAGCTGTGAGGGCAAAATGGAAAAAAGATAAATATTTTTATTGGCAACATTAACCAAACCAGGGAAGCAAAACTTCTGAAAAAACTTGCTACCTTGACTTCAAGATTTAGAGCTGCTGCCTCATCTTCCCCCAGAGTATCATCAGCTTCATTTTCTTTTGGTTCTCCATCCTTGTCCCTGAATTGGGCTTTACTTTTACCAAGATGACCCCACACTTCATCTTTTTTGAATTTTTCATTCATAGCCATGAAATCAAAGTCTTACGTCAACTTAGTCACAAGGCATGAGTACTGCAAGATTCGATCTTAATATAAATGGAGCTAACTCAAGGCTAGCTCATTCATATTTGATGAATGCTTATTACTAAAAATAATAAATTTAAAAAAAGTACTGATTCAACGCATGAAATCCGTCCTCCGACTCGGGCGCGGTCGATCTCCAGAAGAGGGGGGTGGACCTGCACAAGAAGTCCACACGCGGGGGACGCTGGGGGTGGCCCTCCGCGGAAGACCCTCCGACGCTCAAGTCAGTGGAGAAGAAATCGGCGATCAACCAGATAATGAGAGGTGGATCTCTCCGGGAGCCTCTCCGGGCGGCCAATCGGAAGCTCCAGAGGGCAGGAGCGCCGACGAACTGCCGGAGAGAGCAGCGGGAGTGCGGGTGTAAAGATGCGTGTCGAAAGAGGCGTACCTGAGGGAATCTGCGAGTCTGATATTTATAGACTGTCACCTGGATCTTGAGCGTCTTCTGGAAGGTTCAGAGGTTGTTACGATATGGAGGCGGACAGAATCAGGTCGTTGTGGGGCCGTTAGAATCCATGTCCCGTTTGTTAAGGGATCGACGGCTGGGAGAGCTCCTTGATGTCTCGAGATCTGGTTGAGTGGGCCGGGGCGGTTATGATAGGTTTTAGGCCACGTCTCGACATGATTCCTTGTCTAGGATGCCGTTCTGGTAAGCCTGGGCTCTCCCGCGTCAGGTTCCGCGGAGGTAGGTGTTAGGTTGTGGATCGCTCGATGAAGGGCCGAGCTACGGAAGCCCGGAAGGGCCGAGCTACGGAAGCCCGGAAGGGCCGAGCTATGGAAGCCCGGAAGGGCCGAGCTACGGAAGCCCGGAAGGGCCGAGCTATGGAAGCCCGGAAGGGCCGAGCTATGGAAGCCCGGAAGGGGCCGAGCTACGGAAGCCCGAAAGGGCCGAGCATGGAAGCCCGGAAAGGGCCGAGCTAGGAAGCCCGGAAGGGCCGAGCTATGGAAGCCCGGAAGGGCCGAGCTACGGAAGCCCGGAGGAGACGAAGGGAGGAGGTTAGCCTTAGCCGCCTCGCACGGATATTAATGTAATGACGATTTTACCCCCCAACACATGCCCTCCACTCCCTAGTTCGAAGCGTAGGTTCGGGCGTAGGGAGTACAAGTTCAAATGGCGCATCCTGGATGGGACGTCTTGGTTTAGACAGCTCGTGTAATGATGCCCTAATTAATGCGAAAGAGCCATCTTGCCTTCGGGGCTAAGGCTCCTCCACAAGCGACGGTTGGGATTGCGCCACGCCACGAATCCCGATCGATCGGACATTTGTCGAGGCGATTCCGGATGCCTCGGATGAGACGGCCCGCCTCCTCAGGGCGGCTTCCTTGGCGGGGAAGCAAAGCGACAGCCGCATATATATATATGCACGCATGCTCGCGGCGTTCTCTCGTCTTGCTTTCAGAAGAGTTTTGGCCTTTCATCCTCTTCGACGCTCATCGTTTTCGCTTGGTATTTCTTTCAGTCGAGATGGCGATGAGCCCGACGATGTGGTCTCAGAAATCGTTGACGAGGATTTGGGGAGGATTCACCAGTGGTATGGCATGCCCTTGGATGTCGTTCTACGGGTGCCGGAACCCGAAGATAGAGTTACTCGGGATTTAGAGTCTGGGGTTTTTGTCTATGAAGATAGTTTGAAGGCGGGTCTCCGTTTTCCTCTCCACCCCTTGGTGAAGGAAATCATGACCCACTATAATATCTGCCCGTCAATGGTGGCTCCAAACAGCTGGCAGAACATCGTCGATTCATCTCGATGTGCCACCAGATTCAAATCGTCGCCACTCTCCCCTTTTTCGCACCTGCTACCACTTGATTCCTGGGAGGAAATCAGAGTGGCCCTACATCGGACCCCGGAGATCTTTCAACGTCATTGCGGATAAGCCATCTTCCATCAAGGGGTGGAAGAGTCGGTTCGTTATCGCGGAGGGGAACATCGGTTCCGGCTTCCCTCGGAGATGGGGGGATTTTGTGAGGGATGCGGAGACGCATCCGGTTTTGTCGGCGCAGGAGGAGAGGGACTTGGATGTCCTTCGTAATGGACAGGTGTTTTCGGCCAACGACTTGCTATCGGAGGGGGCCCTCTTCGCAGCCGGGCTCAGCCCTCTGGACCCGCAAGGTGAGTCCCTTTCTTACTGTGTGTTTTTCTCGATTAATGTTTGGACCTGAGTATGTGTGTTCCGTTCTGACAGCCACAAGGTCGGCATTGTCGAACCTCTCTAAGAGGAAGAGAGGGAAACGCCCAGGGGAAGGTAGCGGCGTGGACAGTGGCCGGCCCGAAAAAAGGGCTCATACTTCCGCAAGAAACCCGCCGGACATCGGAGCAGTCTCATAGGAGCGCCGGGGGCGAAGAGGATCCGGGGAGGACGGTTATGGCCCCGACCCTCTCGTTTTGGAGATATCGATAGCTCGGACGAGGCTCCGTTGGCTCGTCCGATCGCGTCCCCCCTGAAAGAGGAACCAGCGACGGATCCAGCGGAGGCGGTCATTTCTGAGGGCCTACTGTCCCCGTGGGATCGCCACTGGCTCCAGCAGAAAAGGGGAAGGGATAGCCGCAACCGAGGAGGTCCAGGGGGAGCCCCCTCTTGGTCTGTCTGTCGGGGTGATAATATTGATGATATATGATCTACTGACTAATATTGATTTTCTTTATTTAAAATATTTATTTCAAAATTTTAGACAACAAATGTAGTTTTTTAAGAGACTAATATACTATACTAATCGCTGCAAGAAGACTGATATACTGTACTAATCATTGTAATTTCTGCAGAAGATCCGCATCAGCGTTCTCTGTACTTTTCTTCCAATCAACCGGATCAGGATCGGTCCAATTCGCCGACCCGATTTCCTCCCAGTTCGCCCCCGATTACTCCCAATGGGACACATTGTGTTAAACCGAAATGTCCTCCTCCTAATGCTAAACACTGATGAAAAGAGATCTATTACTCGTATAACAAATGTACGATTAAAAATAATCTTCATTCTCTATTTATAAGGATTATTATTAGATAGGACTCCAAGTCCTATAATACTATATGTGTTTGATCATTTTATAATTATCCGTGTAATGAAATAAAAAATTTTATTATATTATTATTTAATTAGAGACTCTTATTGCTTCATAGTTATTTGGTATGAATAACCACTAACTAAATACCAGTATGGATGGCTTATAGAACCTCTCTCACCACGTCTTATCCATTACTTGAACCTTACTTTATACCATATCATTAAGCATTAAAACACAAAAAAAAAAAAATTATGCCACGCCAGGAGTAGAGCGCTACCGTCCAAATTGGAAGACTTGAGGAGTGCTAGCGGGACAAAAATGGCATCCGCGGAATGGGAAACCTAGTGGAAGAAGAAGCCTCTAATATGTGTGGACAAGATACTTTTGTAAGCGAGCAGACCATTATCTTTTCTTGATCCGACGATATATACCGTTTTACTTTTGAGGGGTCACTGGAGGAAGAGAAAACTTCCCTTTAAATTTATTAAAAGAGGATAAAATAATGGTTACAATAAAACATACAGTGAGTACAGGCGAAGGGAGAGGAGATTAGAGGTACGAGAGAGTCCACTGTTCTACACTTTTGATAAAAGTTAGTTTGGTCCTTTTGCCGATTGCACGCATGTTAAACTTAAAAGAACGACTTGATAAACCAATCCTGGTCCTTCAAATATTCAAGATGCTTTCGTAACTCAGCTGGTTTTTATTGGTCCGTTTGACTGGTATTGCGAATAACGTTAATGAGTGAATTCTTCTTTCCTTCATGTTGGAAGAAGGAAATATTGAATAGTTTTGGAAGAAGGAAATATTGAATAGTTTTTCTATTGCATTGTAAACGGAAGGATTACATAATATTAAACAGAATAATTAAAGCAAATATGGAAACCAGCAACAATAAGTAAACATAATTCCCTAGATAATAATTTTCAAAAACTCCAAGTCCAAGATAAGCTTGGGATACGAAGAGTCTCTTCAATTTCCAATAGCTTGGGATACGAAGAGTCTTTTCAATTTCCAACAGCCTCCCTTAGACCGAGGTCATCTTGACCATGCCGATCAGTCTCTTGAGTTTGAGGAAGGAATCTGACTTCAATGGCTTAGTGAACATATCAGCCACTTGGTCTTCCGTCTTGCAATACTGCAGCACAATCTCATTTCACCAGATCTTGAATGAAGTGGTACTTTATATCAATGTGCTTGCTTCTTCAATGGAAGACTGGATTCTTTGCTAGGGCAATTGCTGACTTGTTATCACAATAAATCATCGTCGAATGCTTCTGCTTATGCTGTAACTCAGCAAGCATCGAACGCAACCAAACTGCTTGAGTAGCACAATAAGCCGCTGCTATATATTCCGCTTCAGCGCTGGACAAAGCAACCACCTGCTGCTTCTTTGAAGACCAAGAAAAAATTCCATTTCCTAAAGAGAAAACATACCCAGAAGTACTCTTTCTTTCTCCAATATCACCTCCCCAATCACTGTCTGTGTATCCTACAAGCTGAAAAACATTAGAAGCAGTATAGAATACACCATCATTTATAGTACCTTTAATGTATCGTAGAATTCTTTTTGCCGCATGCAAATATGATTGTCTAGGAATCTCCATAAATCTGCTTATCATTCCAACACTAAAAACAAGATCTGGCCTGGTAGAAGTCAAATATCTCAGACTCCCGACTAGCCTCTTGAAATAAGTAGGATCGACTTCGGAACCACTTCCGTCTTTTGTCAACTTCAATCTGTCCTCCATGAGAGTGCTAATTGGTTTACAAGTAGCCATCTTAAAACACTCAAGAATATCCTTGGCATACTTTTGTTGACAAATAAAAATACCATCCTTCGATTGTGTAACTTCTAGGCCGAAAAAATAATACATCAGACCCATGTCCACCATCTCGAACTCATGAGTCATAGCCTCCTTGAAATCACAAATCATCTCTTGACAATTTCCAGCAAATATGAGATCATCGACATATAAGCAAACAATGAGCATCTCACCATTCAAGCCAATTTTTACATATAAAGTATGCTCATAAGGACACCTAGTAAAACCGTGATTCAGAAAATAAGAATCAATTCTGGTATACCATGCTCGTGGGGCTTGCTTAAGGCCGTAAAGAGCTTTCTTCAATTTGTAGACAAAGCCTTCTTGTCCTTTCTTGACATAACCCTCAGGTTGATCCACATACACCTCCTCCTCAAGTACGCCATTGAGAAATGCGGACTTGACATCCATTTGATGTATTTGCCAGCATCTTTGAGCAGCTAAAGCAAAAATCATACGAATAGTATCCATCCTCGCAACCGGAGCAAATACCTCAAAATAGTCAATCCCGGGTTTTTGTTTGTAACCCTTGACTACAAGCCGAGCCTTCAACCGATCAACATCACCATTAGGCTTGTACTTGATCTTATAGACCCACTTTACGCCGATGGACTTCTTGCCTTCTGGAAGAGAAGTGAGCTCCCATGTATCATTTTTCTCGATTGCATGGATCTCATCATCCATCGCACGAACCCAATCATCATCTTGGGAAGCCTCCTGAAACTTTGTGGGATGACAATCTGCAAAAAGAGCAAAATTGATAATTTCTTCATCAGAGGGATCATCATCTTTTGACAAAATGCAATCCCTTAAACGAGTTGGCAAAACTCGTTCTCGCCGTGGACGTGAGGAACTTTCAGTAAGATGTTTGACAAGATTTGATGAAGTAACTGCTGTTGTAGTCCCTGCTATCGAACCTGGTTCCATCGAAGCTGCTACTGGTTCAGATTGACTATCTGAATCGGGCTGAACCGTCTCCTCCTCATCTAGGACGAAGCGAAACTGCTTCTTTTCTTCTGAGTTCCAAGTCCACTCTCCTTCCTCGTCGAAGGTAACATCTCGACTGATAATGACCTTTTTTGTTACTGGATTATACAATCGATAACCCTTTGTCTCATTGCTGTAACCGAAGAAGATGCACTTCTCACTCTTCTCATCAAGCTTCTTACGTAGCTCATTTGGCACATGGGCATAAGCAATACACCCAAACACACGAAGATGCAGAACTGAAGGGATTCGACCACTCCATACCTCCGTTGGTGTCTTGAACTCAAGACCTTTAGTGGGACATCTGTTCAACAAATAAATACCACAAGCAACCGCCTCCGCCCAGAAATGCTTTGGCAAATGTTTAGAATGAAGCATAGTACGTACCATATCGACAATAGTGCGGTTTTTCCTTTCTGCTACTCCGTTCTGTTGAGGAGTATACCGTGCTGTCAATTAATGCTTGATGCCGCATTGCTTGAAGAAACCATCACCAACCAAATATTCTGTGCCACGATCAGTTCGGAGAATCCAAATTTTGTGCCCACTTTGGTTTTCAACATAGGCTTTAAACTCTTTGAAAGCATCGATGGCGTCGGACTTCTGCTTCAAGAAATAAACCCATGTTTTTCTGCTAAAGTCATCGATGAAGGTAATAAAATACCTGTACCCTCGATTCGATGATTCACTGAGCGGTCCGCAGAGATCGGAGTGAACTAACTCCAATGGCTTCATCGCTCTCCATGATTGTCCTGAAGGGAAGCTTTCTCTAGATTTCTTCCCAATGACGCATGGTTCGCAGATCTCCTTTAGAGAAGAAATTTCGGACATACCTCGCACCATCTTCTTTCGACACAATAGCTTCAAGCTGTCGAAATTCACATGTCCGAACCGCTTGTGCCAAAGCCATGAAGAATCTTGCACCGAGGCTCTAAAACACGATGTAGCATAATTAATATACAAAGGAAAAAGGAGATTTTGAGCCATTTTTACCTTCGCAATCAATCCTCCTTTGCCATCATGAATCATGCAAACCTCATCCTTGATGATTATGTGATAGCCTCGCTCGGACAACTGTCCTATGCTCAGGAGATTCTCTCGAAGGCCAGGAACATAATGAACGTTGGAAATAGTTGAAACCGATCCATCTTTTATCTTGATTTTAATGCTTCCCTTTCCCATGATAGGAAATTTTGTATCATTTCCGAACCTCACCTCCGAACGAAAGGTGTCATCGAAATGTGAGAATAACTTCTTTTCACCACACATGTGATTACTGCATCCAGTGTCTAAGTACCAAACATTCTTATGGTTCTCCACCGAAGCATCACACGTGAATAAAAGAGCATTATCATGCTCATCATCAAATCTGTCGATAGAACTTGCTACTTTAGCATGAAACTTTTGACCACCAGATCTTTTGCTTCGACACTCAGATTTATAATGCCCATACTTTTTACAATTAAAACATTGAATATGGGACTTATCTTTTTGTTGTCGAGGTTGCTTCTCCTGCCGTCTTTTATCTTTCATTTGAGTAGAAAGATTCTTCTTGTCATCAGGCAACACCAACTGGCTTTGAAGAGCCTCCTCCACCATCTTGGCCTCCACCGTCTTGGACTTCTCTTTGAGTCGTTGCTCATGCATTTGTAGAGAGCCAACCAACTCATCCACGGTCAAAACAGAGAGGTCACGTGACTCTTCGATGGAAGTTATAATATATTCAAACTGTAACGTTAGCATCCGAAGGATCTTCTCGACAATAAGTTGATCACCAATAGTCTCACCATTGGCCTTCATTTGATTGACAAGAGTCAAGACCCGTGAGAAATAGTCGGAAATGGACTCCGACTTTTCCATCTGAAGGAGCTCATATTGTCGACGAAGAGTCTGAAGCCGAACCTTCTGGACCTTCTCAACACCTTTGTAAATTTTGATGAGAGTATCCCATGCTTCCTTTGCTGTCTTCGAATTCGCCACTTTTTCAAATATTGACGAATCTATCGCTTGAAAGATGTAAAAGAGAGCCTTACGATCTTTCTTACGATTTTCTTTTGTTGTCTTCTGCTCCTCCGTTGTCGAATCTGCCGTTGCTCCTGGCTCGACGAATCCTTCTTCAATAATCTCGGTCAGCTCCTGAAAACCGAACAGCACCTCCATCTGGATCTTCCAATGCTCAAAATTCTTTCCATCAAACCTTGGGAGTTGAGGTTGGACATTCCCGGCACTACTCACAGAAGCCATCTTATCCGAGAACAACTTAGCCAACCGGCTCTGATACCAGATGTTGGAAGAAGGAAATATTGAATAGTTTTTCTATTGCATTGTAAACGGAAGGATTACATAATATTTATAGACCCTTAAAGAAACAGAATAATTAAAGCAAATATGGAAACCAGCAACAATAAGTAAACATAATTCCCTAGATAACAATTTCCAAAAACTCCAAGTCCAAGATGAGCTTGGGATACGAAGAGTCTCTTCAATTTCAAATAGCTTGGGATACGAAGAGTCTTTTCAATTTCCAACACTTCAATATAACGAATAACGTTATATTGATATAGTCGAGTGGAGTGCTTTTATGAGTGATTTCTTCCTTCCTTTCAACACGAAATGAGTGATATTTCTGGGTTACCCATAGTACCGTTCACCTAAACATATTTTAGTACGTTTGAAATCTCCAACCTCAACGAAGGTCTTTTTAATGCAGGACACTTGATAATCCAATTAGCAATGAGAGGACGTATTATATTTTGGACGACATGGAGATGTGGAGTGCCATAGAACAAAAGTAATGTCACGCTTTAGTTTCAAAATTCAAGCTAGAATAACAACCCGCCGCATGCCAGGCATGCAAGGCGTATCGAACTTCATCACAAAAATCAATATAAAATGAAAATCCAAATTCATCATTTATTACAAACCATAATTATCAATCTTGGGCTACCAGCCCTACACACAAGCAACACCGAACTATATCAATACAACGAAACTAAATTTATTTAATAAAAGCTCCGTCTATCCCAAATTCTTTCTTCATTCTTGAGGTTCCGAAAAACATTGTGAGAATTCTATGAGCTCACACTCAATAAGTAGCCTAATACAATTTCAAATTATATATATTATACTATCAGCATATTCATGTCATCAGATCAAAATAATTTGGAAGCTTAATTAAATAATAAATACTAGAATATACGATGTAAACAAAACACTGTTTATACTGTCATTGTTTTCCTTTATGTGTCCCACGGCCCTACGGCACTCATCTTGTGTATCACTCTTAAATATCCCCTAAGAGGAAGGGTCCTAGTACCAGTATTCTGTCATATCATAATCTGTCATATGAGAACCACGACGACACATAAATTTTTACTATCATTATCATAATTACATATTATCATCTCGATAGTAACAACATAATTTTGCAAGATTAACATAATTACATTTAACTGTAAGTTCACAATTTACAAATTAAATAATTTATAAAATTATAATACTTGGCTTACTTACCTCAGTATGCAAATTCCAATTGATAACCTAGCTATTTGGACACCTGGGTACCTACGGTATCATTTTACATTATTAAAATTTTAAAATCTGAATAATAAAATGATTCTTAAAACTCTACCCAGACCACTTCACGGGCCCAACTTTGGGCTCGAATATCTCTCAATATATTTGTCCAAATGGGGATTTAAAAATATCCCAAGAAACTAGATTCAATCATGATCCGGGCCATATATTTACTTTGTCATTCTTGGCCCACTACAGGGCCCATAAAGTAACTCAAAAATGGCTCACAGATTGGTCCAACAAGGCCCAAATCAAGGCAGTCCAACACAAGATGTACAGGGTAAACTATACCCCAACCTCTTTGATTAATAACAATCCCAAGAAGAAGACAAGATGAATCTGTGCCGTAGCACTACAAGAAATCTCACACCGATCTCTCCCTCACCTTGCGTCAGGTTACAAGATCACTCATCCGTAACCCGTAGATGATCGCCTGTAGGAAGCTCCTCAACGGTTCCGCTCCGATCATCTCTTCTCTTTCTCCTCCTTCTCGCCCAAGGTGGAGAAATAGAAGATGCCTTCAATTTGATGGCCGGTTGGATTGGATTCTCCTTGATTCCTCTCCGTTCAATGCTCTTCCCGAAGACCTCTGCCCTCTTATTTATAGTGCAGCCGTTGCCTTATCCAAAGCTTCACCCGTTCTTATCTTATCCTCATGCACTGCCTCCTTTAATGCACCACCCAAACTCTTGTAAATCTTATCCTTTGATGGGCGTTGGATAGGCTAATGAAGGACTCCTAGTTGCAGTTGATTTGACCCATGAAAACTTCATCCAAAAAGCTCCATCGGTAATTTTGGATAAAGGCCAACTTATCCATAACTAACTCCCCCAAAGATCTTATCCGAATCTTTTGTTTGTTGCTTGTGGATCCCAGGGATTACATTCTCCCCTCCTTATAAAAATTTCGGCCTCGAAATTGATAACTTTCATTAGAAAAAATTAAAATTCTAATTTTGTTACATGATCAACTAAGTTTTTATTCAAAAGTCAACAGTCGTAGCTATATCATTAACTATATTAGGATATAAATGGTTGTGGATACTTCTTTTTCATTTACTCTAATCCCAAATCTCATCACATCTTTGGTTGGTGATACCCTTAAGAAAACATAGTCCCCAACCTGGAATTCCAATTCCCTTCTTCTGACATCAGCATAGCTCTTTTGCCTGCTCTGAGCTACGAAGACGCTCCCTGATCAAATGCACCTTATCTACTGTCTGCTGAATCAGCTCAGGGCCTAGCAATTTTCTCTCTCTCACATCATCCCAATATAAAGGAGATCTGCACCTCCTACCATACAGAGCCTCAAACGGAGCCATTGGATACTGGCCTGGTAACTGTTATTATATGCAAACTCCACCAAAGGTAAATGGTTATCCCAAGCTCCACCCAAGTCCATCACACAGGCTCGCAACATATCTTCCAGAATCTGTATGGTCCTCTCTGATTGCCCATCTGACTGAGGATGATAGGCAGTACTGAAGTTTAATTTGGTTCCCATGGCCTTATGAAGACTCTGCCAAAACTAGGACACAAACCTGGTATCCCTATCTGATACAATAGATACAGGAACACCATGAAGTCTCACGATCTGCTCAATATACAAATTAGCCAATCTTTCACTAGAGACCCTAACTCTGAAAGGTAGGAAATGAGCTGATTTTGTTAGTTTGTCCACAATAACCCAAACTGCATCGTTACTCCTGGGAGTTTTGGGTAGACCAGTCACAAAGTCCATTGTAATCTTTTTCCATTTCCACTATGGAATCATCAGAGACTGAAGAGGTCCCGTAGGCCTTTGATGCTCGGCCTTCAGTCGCTGACACACCAAGCACTTGGCCACATACTGAGCAATATCCCAAGCACTTGGCCACATACTGAGCAATCTCCCTCTGTATATCTTAGTGCCACCTGGATGCACAGTATAAGGAGAGTAGTGAGCCTCCTTCAAAATTTCAGCCTTCAGTTCTCAATGTTTGGCACACAAAGTCTTCATTCAAATTTCAGGAATCCATCCTCCATTACATAAAATTCATTCTGAACTCCTGACTGCACAACTTCTTTAATCCTTTGTAGATCGGAATCTTCTATCTGGGAGGACTTGATTCTGTCAACTAGGGTCGGCTGGAGTACAAGTGCTGCAACAAGCCCATCAGACTGCTGTACTCTCAGACCAACCTTCCACTTCTCCAGATCTCTCAATATGTGAGGCTGGAAAGTAATCATAGCAGCTAACTCAGAAGAGGATTTTCTGCTCAAAGCATCAGCCACTACATTGGCCTTCCCAAGATGATACTGTAGATTCAGGTCATAATCCTTTAATAGTTCCAACCACCTCCTCTGCCTTAAATTTAGCTCCTTCTGTGTGAAGATGTATTTTAGACTCTTATGATCTGTATACACATCACACGACACTCATATAGATAATGCCACCAAATCTTCAGAGCAAAAACCACAGCAGCCAATTCCAGATCATGAGTAGGATAATTCTGCTCATAAGGTTTCAATTGTCTGGAGGCATAAGCTATCACCCTTTCATTCTGCATCAAAACACATCCCAATCCTTTCCGAGAGGCATCAGTGTATATAGTAAAACCTTCAGATCCTGTCGGAAGAACAAGAATGTGAGCTGATACCAGGCGCTGCTTTAACTCCTAGAAACTTTTCTTACACTCCACTATCCAGTCAAACTTCACTCGCTTTTGGGTTAAGCGAGTTAGGGGTAGAGCAATGCGAGAGAAATTCTCCATAAATTTACGGTAATACCCGGCTAACCCCAAGAAACTTCTGACTTCTGCCACATTAGAAGGTCGGCTCCAGCTAATGATAGCTTCAATCTTTTTTGGGTCCACTGATACACCATCTTTAGAGATTATATGACCCAAGAAAGATACTTGGTCCAACCAAAACTCACACTTATGCAGCTTGGCATAAAGCTTCTTCTCTCGAAGAATCTGCAACACAATCCTCAGGTGGTCTTCATGCTCCTTATGGCTCTTGGAATATATCAGAATATTATCAATGAAAACCACCACAAACTGATCCAGATATGGCTTAAAAATTCTATTCATTAAGTCCATGAATGCTGCTGGGGCATTAGTTAACCCAAACGACATCATCAAGAACTCATAGTGGCCATATCTGGTTCTGAATGCTGTCTTTGGCACATCCCCCTCCTTGATTTTGAGTTGATGGTACCCTAACCTGAGATCAATCTTTGAGAATATCCGGGCTCCTTGGAGTTGATCAAACAAGTCATCAATCCTCGGCAGAGGGTACTTATTCCGCATTGTTACCTTATTAATTTCCCGGTAATCAATGCAAAGTCGAAGACTGCCATCCTTCTTCTTAACAAATAGAACTGGAGCACCCCAAGGAGAAACACTGGGTCTAATAAATCCCCGATCTAGGAGCTCCTGCAATTGATCCTTCAGTTCCTTTAACTCAGCCGGGGCCATGCGATAAGGGGCCTTGGATATAGGTCCAGTCCCAGGAACTAGATCAATGGAGAACTCGACTTCCTGGTCTAGGGGTAAATCAGACAATTCATCCGGAAAGATGTTAGGGAATTCTCGAGCTATATGAATATCCTCCAACTTGGCCTCTTCCTGCTGAAGGTCCTTGACTACAGCAAGAAATCATTGACCACCACTCATCAGATACTTTCCAGCCTGCATCGCTGATATGAACACTGAGGCTAGGTGTTTCTGACCATCAATAAAACTGAATTCAGGCTGACTTGGAGTTTTGAAGTTGACAATCTTTCTGAAGCAGTCTACTGAAGCATGATAGGAGGCCAACCAATCCATTCCAAGGATAACATCGAAAAACTTCAGTGGAAGGATAATGAGATCAACATTCAACCTCCTATTCTCTAAGACAATTGGGCAAGATTTGCATACTGTGTCAACTTTCATAACATCTCCATTTGGAAGTGCAATATGCAACTTTTGCTCCAGAGGAATAGGTGTCAATGATGCATTCTTGTCAAGATAGATGTCAGATATGAAAGAATGCATGGCACCCGGGTCAATTGAAGTTTGAGCACAAGCAGTACCTACTTTAATCATTCCTGGACATAAGTGTAATTTGTTTTAACATTAAGGATTGAACCTAACTTTTAATTAACTATCAATGCATTGCACTAGATAAGAATGTAATACTAGATATAACATTAAAGGGTATATCTGTCACCACAGAATTAGAGGCGGCATCGTCCTACTGAGTGAGGTTGAAGACCCATCCCTGGTTCCTCGGTGGTTGCTGCTACTGTTGCTGGCTCATCCCTTGACTTGAAAAAGGCTGCTGATCCTTCCAAAAGGGACAGTTGGAAATCTTATGATCAGTTTTCCCATAGACAAAGCAGGCACCAGTCAATCTGCGGCAAGGCTTTCCAGGGTGGGAGTTACCACAATGAATGCAACGAGTCTCCTTATTCTGTGGTTCGACTGGGGCCTGTTGTGCACCCTTCTTCTTGGCCTGAGCAGAGGATTGGCCAGAAGTAGGCCCTTTTCTCTTCTTCCACTGCTCCCAATCCTTTTGAACAGCATTCATATCCCTCTCAATCACCAAGGCCTTATTCACCACCGCACTGTAAGTGAGAAGCTCAAATGCATTGACTACTTGCCTCAGTCGGGGTCGCAGTCCCTCAGTGAATCTGGTGACCTTGGCCATTTCATTGGTCACAATATTTGGAGCAAAACGAGCCAACCTGGTGAATTCAGCTTCATACTGGTGTTGGGAATTGTATCATAAAGCCAATCATTTGATGATTGCTGATGTAAATTATATATAAATTGATATATTAATAAAAGTTATTTGGCAGTTTATTCATTACAAGAACATCTTCTTAATACTCCTGAAAGTGATGAAGCCCTTAGGATCTTCCTCACGATAAAGGAGGATTTATCTTAGAAGGTCCTTAAAAGAGTTCGCGACCAAATGATATACTATGATAGGGCCATAGTACTATCAATTATAGGACGTTGTATATCATATTTGTTGGTTATCCTCTTAACCAAGGAGTGTAGAGACACTGGTATGACATACAGGTGAAAGTGTAGGAGTACATTTCACCGAACGTGACTCATTTCGGATACTCTGCTGTCAAGAGTTAATCCGAGAAGATATAGGTATAAGTATCCTTCAGACCTGAAGATCACAACCAGTGGCTTACAAGCAACTCATTGTACTTAGGTGCCGGACCACTGGATTTCTAATCCAGCTACGAAAGGTTACTGGGTGCAGTCAAGTACTTGTGTAGTCAGTTGTGGATCAAGATGGAATTTGACCTATCCCATTAAAAGGAGAAATGCTTGTGTTTCAATTTAGCAAGACCTTGGCCAAGGCACTTCATGTGAAAGTCACATGATCACTAAAGTTGAAATCACTTTATGGATTTGCTATTTAGAGTTGACAGGCTCTTAAGCCATCATTAGCATTTGTGGTCAAGATGATGAATTATACGGTAACTGTTTCTTAGTGTTCTTGGAGTTTGCTCGGCAACTCTTCGACCTATCCGGACGTCGGGTTCCATTGCTAGATGGGCACATCGATTAGTATAGAAAGTTGTTTCTATGCTATCGGCTTAGGTTCGAAGGTTCGAACCTAGAGAGTCACACGCATAGAAGTTTCCTAAGATGATCTATTTGCTGATCAACGATTGAGAATCGTATATGATTTAATTAATCAATTTGATTGATTGAATTATCTCAATTGGGTTAAGTACAATTGAATAAGATTCAATTTGGTTTAAATCTATTAGAAGGACAAGTCAATTTCAAATATTGATTTGAAATTAGACTTGATTTGAATTTAAATAGATTCAAGACTAGCCAAATTTGATTTGGGCTTGGACCATGATCTATGTGGGTTAAGTCAAATAAATTCAGATCAGAACCCAAACCTCTCGAATATGGATCTCATATGATGAGATGGCTAAAATCTCATCTCATGATAGAATTTAATGCATGATATTTATTTACAGAACGTCGAATTTATCCCTCGTCTCTTTGGTTTTCTCCGAACGACGGAACTAAACTAAACGCTTGGTTTTCTCCGAACGTCGGAATTAAACCAAGCGCCGCGCCTTCGGCGTCTCTTCGCTTTTGCCAAATAATGGATTCTTAAATGTCAGAATTAAATGTCAAGACTAAATCGAGACTATAAATAGAGGGCATTCCCTCACCAGAGAACATAGAACAAAAATTAGAACAACAATACACGATTTGTCGTAAATTGTAATTCTAAATTGTCGTGGATTGTAATTCTAAAATGTTAGAATAGAAAATTCTGGTGATTCTGTGTTAGCGGAAGCCTGGTGGATCTTGGAGGAAGATTCAAGTGAGAAGATTCAAGATTAGCAAAGCTATTTTTCGCGAGCTAGCACTCCCGGAAATCTGATCATTCGGGGCTTCGCGTGGACGATACTAGAGGCCGGACGATTGAATGGTTGCAAAATAATAAGGATTTACCTACTGTTCTTAAGGTAAGTGATTTGATCCCTAAATCTTAAGGCAGGCTTCAAGATAATAGTGTGACTAGTCATCTTAAAGATCAAGATATGATCTTGATATTTTTATATGCATATTTTAGATCAAACGACCCTGAATATATAGGCAAAGATATGATCTTGATGCATATTAGATAGATTAATATGTAATCTTTTAATTTCTACAATGATAATAGTTATCAATTTTTAAAAATATGCATGCCTTGGAGACTATTTCTCTCTACAAATGGTATCAGAGCCATGGTTTCGTTAATGATCTAATTTATTGCATGTAAATTAATATTCTCATTAATTATGTAATTATGGCTAAAACTTATCACAAGGCCATATGGTCACAGGTGGATTGAAAATCCGAATTACCCATTCAATGAGGTATTCTGTGACATATTGCCATGCGATTGTTTTATCGTTGATGCTTTGTTTAAAAAAAATTTAAATTGTGCTTTGGCATCAAAACATAGATTACACACACTCTCAAAAGATATTTTATATTTGATACATATTGATGTTGTATAAAACCATAATATTTGCATGTTTAGTATAAAAACATAGATATAATATATGATGGCATGATGTCTATGTTATAAAACATACAAATATTTATGAGAGTTTTATTTGAATGTCAAATATTAGTTCATAATTTTTTTTTAGATATGATCTAAATATAGGAATTATGAGTAGTAACATTATGCTTGATTGAAATATATGACATGTTAACATGAGATATATTTAATCATTTGGGTTAGCTAAATCGGGTCCATAAAGGGTTAGACTCTAAGGTTTAAATCAACTGGACTAAAAGAGTATTTGTTCAAATCTAATTAGATTAGGTTAAGAATGCTCTAAATCAAACAATAGTGGTAGTTGATCAAGTCCTTCTCTTTGATTAAACAAATGGAAGTAGATTAGGCTCCGTGGTTGAGCATGAATCTATTAGATGGTCAAATCAGAATTGGTTAACCATATGATGTCAAGGTGGGATGGCAAGTTGCTCTAGGATCAACGATCGAATGGTTTTTAATTGGGAGCTACTCGTATTGATGCGTCTTTAACAAGTTAATGGCATATCCCTCCCATCGATCTCTCTCACCTGGTCATTGTGGTGAACCATTTATGATTCAGATCATTTACCTGATTCGGGTTAACCCATGCCTGTAAGAATATTAGTATGACTAATTTAGGTGCCACAAACCTGACTTAATCTTGTTTCATTCTATCGATTTCATAGATTCAGTGGGAGAACTTGATTAGTCAATTTATCTTCATATTATTAAAATCCTCTAAAATTATTAGGTCCTTAAAATGAAATAGTTATATGATAACTAGATCATAGCCTCCCATTAAGGTGGGTGATAATGAGTCCGATATCTTGATAATCATTGGAGGCACTCCATGCCTGGTGCTTGTCAACCATCGAATTATCATTCATTATATGATAAGTCAGCGTAACTATTAAATAAAAAGTCAGGTGAGCCGAGCTTCACTCGGGCTTGGTTGTCTATTGATAGGTTACACTGACTATATCATTTAATGGTTGGACCTAACCCGAACTTTCAGTGGAGGCACTTCATGCCTGCTGAAGAGGTACATGGGGCAAAACTAAACACTAAGAATTGTTTGGGGAAATAATTGATTTTGAACCTACTCTTAGATGCATATGGGTTAGCCAAGCTTCACTTGGGCCTGTATGTAGTTTATGTAGATCTTAGTGCCCGCTAAAGAATTAAGAATAATTCTTCGAATTGGGGTGTAGAGGCTGCCAATTTGAACAAAATAGTGGAAGAATCTTTAGACTAAAGTCCAAGTCTTTAGACTGAATCAATTTATATACTAATAAAATTTAGTTTTTCTTTATGCAGAACATGGCCACTAATTTATCATTAAGGTCCCTATTGGATAGTGACAAATTGAATGGTTCCAATTTTAATAGCTGGTTCAGAAAACTTAAGATCGTCCTTGAGCATGAGAGGATTCTATATATTCTGAATAATCATGCACCAAAGATACCTGATATAAACACCCAAAGTTCTGAGAGAGACACTTATCAGAAGTGGCTCAATGATAGAACTAGCGTGCGTTGTATCATGTTAGCAGCAATGAACGATGAATTCGGTCGCCGGTTCGAGAACGCTCAGCCAGAAGAAATCATTCAAGCATTGAATGAATCTTTCGGCACACCCGATGATGTTGAAAGGCACAAGACTAGTTGTGCTATTTTTAATGCTCGAATGAGAGATGGTTCTCCTGTCACTGATCATGTATTGTACATGATCGAGAAGATAGAACTCCTAAGCAAGCTCGGCTTTCCCTTACATGAGCAGTTGGGAAAAGATGCGATCCTGAATTCCTTGCCTCCATCCTTCCGACATTTCCTTACTCATTTTCGAATGACAAAGCCTGCAGTTAACTACCACGGTTTGTTGGGGTTGTTACAGAACTTTGAGAAGGATAACCAGCTCTCTAAGGGTTTGGTTAATGTGGTTGAAGGATATAAGGTAGGGCGTAAACCCTTTGGGAAAAGGAAGAAGAAAAAGAATAATAAAAGGGTGCAACATGCTAGGACATCTATAAGGGGTCAGATGCAGAAGAAGAAAGTTGATAAAAGTCAAGCTGAATGCTTTCACTGCAAGATGGAAGGGCACACTGGAAGAGGAACTGTCCCCTTTACATTGCCACACTTGATCCAAACAGGCCAAAGAAGAAAAAGGAGTAAGATGTTGCTCAACAAGGTATTTATATGATAACACCTTGTAATTTTTCTATATATGATAATCAGACCTGGGTATTGGATACCGGGAGTCCTTTTAACATTTACAATTCATTGCAGGGACTACAGGTCACCAGAAGATTTGAGGACAATGAATGATTTCTAAATGTCGGCGATGGAAGATTAGTTCCAGTACTGGCATTAGGAGTTCTTGAAATAGTTTTCAATAGAAATGTCATTATACTAAATGATTGTCATTTTTGCCCAACGTTCTTATTGAACGTAATTTCTGTAGGCCTTCTGGCCAAAATAATTATGAAATTTCAATAAAGGATGTTACTTTGAATATCATTATGAATGGAGTCACTGTAATGACTGGGCATTTATCTAATGGCATTTATATATTATCACAGCCTGTGAATGTAGTGTATCAATCAAGTAAGCGCCCTAGAACAACTGATGTCACAGATATTTATCTTTGGCACCATCGGCTGGGTCATATCAACAAGAACAGATTAAACAGGTTAACTCAGGAGGGCATCCTTCGAGTTGATGATTGTGAATCATTAACTACCTGTGAATCATGTCTTCTTGGTAAAATGACCAAGTCATCTTTTACTGAAAAAGGTGAAAGAGCCAAAGAGCTATTGGGTCTAGTACATACTGATGTATGTGGACCAATGAGCACTTGTGCCAAAGGTGGATACTACTACTTCATTACTTTTACAGACGACCTTTCTAGGTTCGGTTATGTCTATCTTATGCGACATAAATCTGAATCGTTTGAAATGTTCAAACTATATCATAAAGAAGTAGAAAAACAAACAGAAAAATATATTAAGACCCTTCGATCAGATCGAGGAGGCGAATACCTTTCCAATAAATTTGTGACATATTTAAAGGAGAATGAGATTCTCTCCCAATGGACTCCTCCTGGAACACCGCAACATAACGGTGTGTCGGAAAGAAGGAATCGAACTCTGTTAGACATGGTTCGGTCCATGATGGGTTTTGCAAGCTTGCCAATATCATTTTGGGGATACGCATTAGAATTAGCTTGTTATATTCTTAATAAGGTTCCAAGTAAGCCTGTTTCTAAAACTCCACATGAGATGTGGTATGGACATAAACCGGTTATTACCTATCTGAGAGTCTGGGGGTGTCCGGCTTATGTGAAACGTGCATAATCAGATAAACTTGAACCCAAATTTGACAAATGTTTTTTCATCGGCTATCCGAAAGAAACAAAAGGATATTACTTCTACAATACTGAAGAACAAAAGTTGTTCATTAGTAATAGAGCAGTTTTTCTTGAAAAGGAGTTCCTTAGTGAAGGAACAAATAGCTCTAATGTTGAACTTGAGGAAGTTCATCAAGTAGAAGGAACAACACAAACCAGTGAACCCCTAGAATCTGAGTTGATTAGATCAAACTCAAAACCCATTTTAGATGCACCATTAAGGCGATCTGGTAGAGTACCACATCAACCGGACAGATACTTGGGTTTCTTGGTCCAGAACGATGATCCTGTTGAACTCGATGAGAACAACGAGGATCCGATCACCTATATGGATGCTATGCAAAGGACTGACTCTAATAAATGGCTCGATGCCATGAAATCCGAACTTGATTCCATGAAGGACAATAATGTATGGACATTAGTTGACCCACCCGAAGGGATAAAACCCATAGGGTGTAAATGGGTTTTCAAGAGGAAAAGAGGCACAGACGGAAAGGTAGAGACCTATAAATCATGTCTGGTTACCAAGGGGTATCATCAACGTTATGGTATTGACAATGATGAAACGTTTTCTTCTATGGCAGTGCTGAAATCCATTCGGATTATGCTAGCTATAGCAGCACACTTCGATTATGAGATTTGGCAGATGGATGTTAAAACCGCTTTTCTAAATGGTGATTTAGAAGAACAGGTGTATATGATACAGCCTGAAGGTTTTATATCTGAAGACGAGTCTAAAGTGTGCAGGCTACAGAAGTCTATTTATGGACTTAAGAAAGCATCAAGGAGTTGGAACATACGATTTGATAAAGTGATCAAATCTTATGGCTTTATTAAGAATAAAGAAGAACCTTGCATTTATAAATGGGCTAACGATTCTGTTATTGTATTTCTTGTATTATATATGGATGATATTCTTTTAATCGGGAATGATATCCCTGCATTACAAGGAATAAAGATATGGTTATCATCATAATTCTCAATGAAAGATCTGGGAGAAGCATCATACATCCTAGGGATGAAGATCTATAGAGATATATCTAAGAGGATGCTAGGTTTATCCCAATCTACGTACATTGACACAGTGCTAAAGAGGTTTAGCATGGAGAATTCCAAGAAAGGCTATCTTCCGATAGGCCATGGAATTCATCTTTCTAAGAAGGATTGTCCGACAACTCCTAATGAAAGAGAACGTATGAGTCGAATTCCATATGCTTCGGCAGTAGGATCGATTATGTACACCATGACATGTACAAGACCAGATATGGCATACTCACTAGGAGTAGTGAGTAGATACCAATCTGATCCAGGAAAAAAACACTAGCAAGTTGTTAAGACAATCCTTAAGTATTTAAGAAATACTAAGGACCAGTGGTTAGTCTATGGAGAGTCTGATTTGAAACTTGTTGGATATACTGATTCCAGTTTTTAATCAGATCATGATGATAGCAAAAGTATATCGGGTTTCGTGTTTATCCTAAATGGTGGAGCTGTTTGCTGAAAAAGTTTTAAGCAACATACAGTGGCAGATTCGGTGTGCGAGGCAGAGTACATCGCTGCATCAGATGCTGCGAAAGAAGCTGTGTGGCTGCAAAAGTTCATCTCCGAGCTTGGAGTGACACCTTCCATAGATGAACCAGTCCTGTTATACAGTGACAGCATTGGTTCCATAGCTCAAGCAAAGGAACCACGAGCACATCAGCGCACCAAGCACATACTGCGCCGGTTTCATCTTATTCGAGAGATAGTAGACCGAGGAGACATAAATCTTCAGAAGATTGATGGAAAGGAAAACTTAAGTGACCCATTTACTAAAGCACTCAACATCAAGGAGTTTGACAACTATAAGTTGAAGATAGGTATTAGATACTGTAATGAGTGGCTTTAGGCTAAGTGGGAGTTTGTTGGGAATTGTATCCTAAAGCCAATCATTTGATGATTGTGCTGATGTAAATTGTATATAAATTGATATATTAATAAAATTTATTTGGCAGTTTATTCATTACAAGAACATCTTCTTAATACTCCTGAAAGTGATGAAGCCCTTAGGATCTTCCTCACGATAAAGGAGGATTTATCTTAGAAGGTCCTTAAAAGAGTTCGCAACCAAATGATATACTATGACAGGGCCATAGTACTATCAATTATAGGATGTTGTATATCATATTTGTTGGTTATCCTCTTAACCAAGGAGTGTAGAGACACTGGTATGACATACAGGTGAAAGTGTAGGAGTACATTTCACCGAACGTGACTCATTTTCGGATACTCTGCTGTCAAGAGTTAATCCGAGAAGATATAGGTATAAGTATCCTTCAGACCTGAAGATCACAACCAATGGCTTACAAGCAACTCATTGTACTTAGGTGCCGGACCACCTGGATTTCTAATCCAGCTACGAAAGGTTACTAGGTACAGTCAAGTACTTGTTGTAGTCAGTTGTGGATCAAGATGGAATTTGACCTATCCCATTAAAAGGAGAAATGCTTGTGTTTCAATTTAGCAAGACCTTGGCCAAGGCACTTCATGTGAAAGTCACATGATCACTAAAGTTGAAATCACTTTATGGATTTGCTATTTAGAGTTGACAGGCTCTTAAGCCATCCTTAGCATTTGTGGTCAAGAGGATGAATTATACGGTAACTATTTCTTAGGATTCTTGGAGTTTGCTTGGTAACTCTTCGACCTATCTGGACGTCGGGTTCCATTGCTAGATGGGCACATCGATTAGTATAGAAAGTTATTTCTATGCTACCGGCTTAGGTTCGAACCTAGAGAGTCACACGCATAGAAGTTTCCTAGGATGATCTATTTGCTGATCAACGATTGAGAATCGTATATGATTTAATTAATCAATTTGATTGATTGAATTATCTCAATTGGGTTAAGTACAATTGAATAAGATTCAATTTGGTTTAAATCTATTAGAAGGACAAGTCAATTTCAAATATTGATTTGAAATTAGACTTGATTTGAATTTAAATAGATTCAGGACTAGCCAAATTTGATTTGGGCTTGGACCATGATCTATGTGGGTTAAGTCAAATAAATTCAGATCAGAATCCAAACCTCTCGAATATGGATCTCATATGATGAGATGGCTAAAATCTCATCTCATGAGATAGAATTTAATGCATGACATTTATTTACCGAACGTCGGATTTATCCCTCGTCTCTTTGGTTTTCTCCGAACGATGGAACTAAACCAAACGCCGCGACTCCTTGGTTTTCTCCGAACGTCAGAATTAAACCAAGTGTCGCGCCTTCGGCGTCTTTCGCTTTTGCCAAATGATGGATTCTTAAATGTTAGAATTAAATATCAAGACTAAATCGAGACTATAAATAGAGGCCATTCCCTCACCAGAGAACATAGAACAAAAATTAGAACAACAATACACGATTTATCGTGGATTGTAATTCTAAATTATCGTGGATTGTAATTCTAAAATGTTAGAATAGAAAATCCTGGTGATTCTGGTGTTAGCGGAAGCCTGGCGGATCTTGGAGGAAGATTCAAGTGAGAGGATTCAAGATCAGCAAAGCTATTTTTCCGCGAGCTAGCACTTCCAGAAATTTGATCATTCGGGGCTTTGCGTGGACGATACTAGAGGCCGGACGATTGAATGGCTGCAGAGCAATAAGGATTTACCTACTGTTCTTAAGGTAAGTGATTTGATCCCTAGATCTTAAGGCAGGATTCAAGATAATAGTGTGACTAGTTATCTTGAAGATCAAGATATGATCTTGATGTTTTTATATGCATATTTTAGATCAAACGACCCTGAATATATAGGCAAAGATATGATCTTGATGCATATTAGATAGATTAATATGTAATCTTTTAATTTCCGCAATGATAATAGTTATCAATTTTTAAAAATATGCATGCCTCGGAGACTATTTCTCCCTACAACTGGGCCACAGAAAGATCCTTTTGCTCTAATTTGATAAACTCTGATTCCATCTATCTCTGTACACTCCTGGGGAAGTATTTGTCGAAGAATATCTCTCTAAACTCTCCCCAAGAAATAATCTGTCCATTCAACGCTGCTCCTCAACTAACCACCAATCATAAGCTTCTACCTGGAGAAGGTAGGTGGCAAATCTGATGCTGAGCGATGGATGTGAGATATGGAGAAGGCTTTTACAGCTCATGGTAGTTAGGAGATGGAGCAGGCTGGGTCTGTGGAGCAATAGAGTCAGGCTGAGTCTATGGAACAGGAGGGGCAGACTGATTGGACAAAGCCTACAGAATCTGATGATGCATGTTCCGCATCGACTGCGCCATAACCAAGAGAACCTGAAGCATCTCGGTCTGGAATCACTGCTGATCAGTTCCAACTGAATTGGCAGGGGCAGCACCTCCGGTGGCTTCCATACCTCCCGATTGGCCAGCATTACCAACTTGGGAACCCTCATCATTTTGTTGACTTTTAGTGCGATGTGCCATTCCTATCTCCTGATAAATTAGTTGTAATCAATATCATGGTAAACTTTAAATGTCAGGCTTTCATAATATCTAAAATTTATAATTGTCTCAATGTCATCTTAGTATTTTGCCTAAAGTGTTATCATGTATGTGTCCCTAATGTCGTAACCATGCTCTGATACCACTAAAGCTGTCACGCCCCAGTTCCAAAATTAGAGCTAGGGTGACAACCTGCCGCATGCCAGGCATGCAAGGCGTCTCGAACTTCATTACATAAATCAATATAAAATAAAAATTCAAATTCATGATTTATTACAAACCATAATTATTAGTCTTGGGCTACCAGCCCTACACACAAGCAACACTGAACTATATCAATATAATGAAACTAAATTTATTTAATAAAAGCTTCGTCTATCCCAAATATCCTTCTTCATTCCTGAGGCTCTGAAAAACATTGTGAGAATTCTATGAGCTCACACTCAATAAGTAGCCTAATACAATTTTAAATTACATTTATTATACTATCAGCATATTCATGTCATCAGATCAAAATAATTTGGAAGCTTAATTAAATAATAAATACTAGAATATACAATGTAAATAAAACACTGTTTATACTATCATTATTTTCCTTTATATGTCCCACGGCCCTACGGCACTCATCTTGTGTATCACTCTTAAATGTCCCCTAAGAGGAAGGGTCCTGGTACCAGTATTATGCCATATCATAATCTGTCATATCATATCTGTCATATCATAATCTGTCATATGAGAACCGCGGTGACACATAAATTTTTACTGTCATTATCATCTCGATAGTATTATCATCTCGATAGTAACAACATAATTTTACAAGATTATTATAATTACATTTAAATGTAAGTTCACAATTTACAAATTAAATAATTTATAAAATTATAATACTTGGCTTACTTACCTCAGTATGCAAATTCCAATTGATAACCCAGCTATTTGGATACCTGGGTACCTACAGTATCATTTTACAATATTAAAATTTTAAAATCTAAATAATAAAATGATTCTTAAAACTCTACCCAGACCACTTCACGGGCCTGACTTTGGGCTCGAATATCTCTCAATATATTTATCCAAATGGGGATTTAAAAATATCCAAAGAAACTAGATTCAATCACGATTCGGGCCATATATTTACTTTGCCATTCTCGGCCCACTACAGGGCCCAAAAAGTGGCTCAAAAATGGCTCACAGATTGATCCAACTAGGCCCAAATCAAGGCAGCCCAACACAAGATGTACAAGGTAAACTATACCCAACCTTATTGATTAATAACAATCCCAAGAAGAAGACAAGATGAATATGTGCCGTAGCACTACAAGAAATCTCACACCGATCTCTCCCTCACCTTGCCTCAGGTTATAAGATCACTCATCCGTAACCCGTAGATGATCGCCCATAGGAAGCTCCTCAACGGCTCTGCTCCGATCGTCTCTTCTCTTTCTCCTCCTCGCCCAAGGTGGAGAATAGAAGATGCCTTCAATTTGATGGCCGGTTGGATTGGATTCTCCTTGATTCCTCTTCATTCAATGCTCTTCCCGAAGACCTCTGCCGTCTTATTTATAGTGCAGCCGTTGCCTTATCCAAAGCTTCACCCGTTCTTATCTTATCCTCATGCACCGCCTCCTTTAATGCACCGCCCAAACTCTTGTAAATGTTATCCTTTGATGGGCATTGGATAGGCTAATGAAGGACTTCTAGTTGCAGTTGGTTTGACGTCTGAAAACTTCATCCAAAAAGCTCCATCAGTAATTTTGGATTAAAGCCAACTTATCCATAACTAACTCCCCCAAAGATCTTATCCAAATCTTCTTGATTGTTGCTTGTGGATCCTAGGGATTACAGGTAATGAAAAGAGCCCTTTTTCAAACCGTGTCATTTGACTCCACGGTTCCCATGGCTGAGCTTTATGCGGCTTGGACTGGCATTGCTTATGCTGTTTGGAATCTTTATGCCTGCAACCTTCTTATTGAGGGAGACTCGCTCACTGTTGTTAGGTGGATTCGCAACGACAGCAGCAGCCAAGTCCCTAGTAATCCTCTGCTCCGTGACATTTGTTCTCTTCTCCAGGAAATCTAGAGAGCCCAGATCTGACATATCTATCGCGAAACCAATTTGGCTGCTAATTGGGTAGCGGCATCTGTGGCCCGTAATGGGGGGTTTGGGTATGGAAGCAGGGCGACCTATGTCCCCTAGTGCTGAAGTAAATTTTGTACTATGATATTTCCAGGTTGACTCGCACTAGGTTAGTGTGATCTTCCGCCTGTAACAAAAAAAAGAAGAAAAAAATGTATCATTTGGCATCATGTTGATCCAATTGATGATTTTGATGATTAACAAAACTATTTGAGTATAACTAATGAAGGCTCTAATGATTTTGATTAAGTGTTTCAGAATATAAGTCTATTGAATGATCAAAATCAGGAGTTACATCGTGTTCTGGATCGAATCTAATGTCTAGGTAAGATTGCAGACATTAGAGTCGACTCTGAGAATCACAGAGCTGACTTTGGATCTGGCACGGTAGTTAGAGTCGACTCCGAGACTGTTAGAGCCGACTCTCACAGAAGAAGCAGAACGTCGATTTTTCTAGCCCCGTCCTAGAGTCGACTCCGGGTAAGTTAGAGTCGACTCCAGAAAAGTTTCTTGTCGACCCCAGAAAAGTCAGAGACGACTCCGAAAATATCGTTTTAAAATGCTTCGAGCTAGAGCCGACTCCAGAAAAGTTAGAGTCGACTTCAACCCACCTGGAACGAAAAATCAAGTTGCCAGATCAGCTCTAACGGTAACATTTCTATTTTACCTTATTTCTAACGGATATATTTTGATACAAGGTACACTCCAACGGATAGTTTTCTTCCAAAAATGGCTTGAAAGAAATCTATAAAAAGGGAAGACTATCATTCAAAAAGAACGGAAAAAGAGAGAAAAATCGTAAAAGAAAAGGAAAATCGGATATAGAGAAATTCCCATCAAAAAATCCGAAAAAGAGAGAGCTTGAATCTTAAGAGGAAAACCTTCTAGCTCAAATCCACTCCACTCCAAAAAGCTCAAGAGGAATCTAAAGCATTCAAATCAAAGTCTTGGTGGATTTCCCAACTTGGAGAAAGAGGATTCGTTTCTTGCTTCTCAACTCTTCTCAACTGCTTCAACTGTGAAGAATTGGAGCTGAGGCTTGATTCAACCCAGCAAGGAGAAGAAGAAAAGAAGAAAAGAAGAAGAGCTCAAAAGCCAACCAATCTACAAATCAGGCTTTTCTAAACTTGTTATTCTTATATTTGATTATCTGCTCATTAAGGAGCTTTGTAATTGAAAAACTATATTTCATTTGGTTGTATCTAGTTCAATCTGGGGGATTGAACTAGTGGAGGTAGTCTTACCTCAGTTCAAGCTTGGTTAAGCTTGGGTTAAGGGTTTTTGTGCCGGTGAGCCCTTGAAAATCAGCTGGGTTCATTGTACGCCCGGAAAAACAACAAGTTTGAGTTGTGAGCTTGTAAAACAACTATGCTGTAATCTAGGGTGATTATAGTGTGGACCCAAGTGAATCTTGGGAGTGGACGTAGGTGTTGGATACACCGAACCACTATAAAATCTTTTGTGTTTGCCGTGTTCCATTGACTCTATATCTATCTCTGTTTTATTCACTGCACTTTATATTTACTTTGCATTTGCCTTCATTCATCTTAAGCAAACTATTTTAAAAGGCTAATTTTTAAAGAACCCAATTCACCCCCTCCTCTTGGGTTGTCATCTGGGCCAACAATTGGTATCAGAGCTAGTGCTCATTAGATTTTGATCACACGATCAAGAGCTAAAGTTCCAAATGGCAATACAAGTAGGTTCATTTGCTGAAGGTCATTCTACGAATAGACCTCCACTGTTTAATGGCTCAAATTATTCTTATTGGAAAGCTAGAATGAGAATATTCATTCAAGCTTCTGATTATGAGCTTTGGAGTGTTATAATCAATGGACCTAGTACACCCACACATGTTATTGATGACACTATTGTTCCTAAGCCCGAAAGGGACTGAAATGATAATGATAGGAAAATGGCACAGCTTAATGCTAAGGCCATGAATGTATTATATTGCTCATTAGACGCTAATGAATTTAATAGAATCTCCACTTGTAATTCCGCAAAGAAGATTTGGGATAGATTAGAGGTTACCCATGAGGGTACCAACCAAGTGAAAGAATCCAAAATTAATATTCTTGTTCACAAATATGAATTGTTTAGCATGGAACAATCTGAAACCATTGCATGCATGTACACTAGATTTACAGATATTGTAAATGGTTTAAAAAGTCTTGGTAAGACATATACTAACTCTGAACTTGTTCGGAAAATTCTTAGGTCATTACCAAGATCATGGAAAGCAAAAATGACAGCAATCCAAGAAGCTAAGGACCTCAACACTTTACCCTTAGAGGAGCTTCTAGGATCCCTTATGACCCATGAGCTGACTATGAGGCAGCATGTTGAGGAGGACTCAAAGAAAAAGAAAGTTATTGCCCTCAAAGCTGCAAAAGATGAAGAGAGCAGCATGATGATGATGATGATGATAATGATGAAGAAACTGCTCTCTTAGCAAAGAAATTTAAGAGATTTATGAGGAGAAAGAAACCCTTCCACAAGAAAAAATTTGGAGCTAAGTGGGAAGGAGAAAAGGATAAGAATAAGGACAAGGACAAAGAAAAAGAGAAAGACCCCTTGACTTGCTATGAGTGTAATAAACCGGGGCACTTTAGGAATGAATGTCCAAGATTGAAGAAAGCCTACAAAAAGAAGAAGAAGGCTTATGTGGCGACATAGAGCGACAGCGAGGAATCTTCTTCCGAAGAAGAAGAACAAAAGGAAGTCGCAAATGTATGCTTTATGGCAGATGACAATGACGAGGTAAGTTCCGACAACCCTTGCGATGAATTTGCTTTCGATGAACTTTTTGATGCTTTCAATGAACTTGTCGGAGATTTCAAAATTTTGAAAAAGAAATACAAGATTTTGAAAAATGAAAACTTAACTTTCATTTAAGAAAAGGAAAATCTTAACAATGAAATTAAGAAACTTAAATCTGAAAATGAAATTTTAATGAATGAAAAGGAATCAATCTCTAATGAAAAAGATAAACTAAAGAATGAGGTTGAAAAACATAAAAACATAGTTGATAAGTTTACATTAAGCTCAATTAAATTAGACATGTTATTAAATAGTCAAAAAGCAGTTTTTGACAAAGCCAGATTAGGATATAACACTTTAAGAAAACAAAAATCACTTAAAAATATTTTTGTAAGTGCTGGCCAAAGTAATTTTACATGCTTTAAATGTAATCAAACAGGACATAAATCTTATGAATGTAAAATTCTGAAACCTAATAAAAACTTAAATGTTAAAGGGAAGAAAATATGGGTTCTGAAAGGAACAATATTTGTTGGTACTAACCATGAAGGACCCAAGAAAGCTTGGGTACCTAAACATAAAGTTTGATATCTTTGCAGGAATGTCTTGTGGCCAAGAGATCAAAAAGAAAGTGGTATCTTGATAGTGGCTGCTCAAGACATATGACGGGTGACAAAGAAGAATTCATCACCCTAGAAGAAAAGAAAGGAGGAGTAGTTACTTTTGGCGACAATGGCAAAGGCCAAATCTTGGGGTTTGGTAACATTCAAATAACTCCCTCCACATTTATTGAAAATGTACTTTATGTTGATGGTTTAAAGCATAACTTAATTAGTATAAGTCAATTATATGATAAAGGTTTTAAAGTTTCATTTGAATCTTCTATATGCACTGTAGCTAATCCCATTGATAATAGCATTGTTTTTATTGGAAATAGAAATGGGAATGTATATATGATTGACTTAGACAATTTGTCTACTAATAATCATTGCTTAGTTGCTAATAATGCTAATATGAATGAGATTGGATGGTTGTGGCATCGAAGATTAGGACACGCAAGCACACACTTGATTTCAAAACTAATTAGAATGGATTTAGTAAAAGGTTTACCTAAATTAGATTTTGAAAACAACAAAATATATGATGCATGTCAGTTTGGTAAACAAACAAGAAGTTCTTTTAAATCTAAAAATGTTGTTTCAACTTCTAGGCCATTAGAACTACTTCACATGGACCTTTTTGGACCAACTAGAACCACAAGTCTAGGAGAAAAGAAATATGGTCTTGTGATAGTAGATGATTACTCTAGATTCACTTGGGTAATGTTTTTAGCTCACAAAGATGAAACTTTCTCGATATTCATGAAATTCTTCAAGAAAGTAACAAATGAGAAAAACATTACCATAGTGTCTCTAAGAAGTGATCATGGAACAGAATTTGAAAATCACTTATTTGAAAGTTTTTGCAATGAAAATGGTATTAATCATAATTTTTCTGCACCTAGGACCCCACAACAAAATGGTGTAGTTAAAAGGAAAAATAGAACTCTAGAAGACATGGCCCGTACCATGCTATGTGAAAGTAAACTCCCGAAATACTTTTGGGCGGAAGCTATTAACACAGCATGTTATATCCTAAATAGAGCATTAATAAGACCTATTTTAAAGAAAACACCTTATGAATTATGGCATGAAAGAAAACCAAACATTAAATATTTTCATGCATTTGGTTGTAAATGTTTATTCATAATAATGGTAAAAGCAATTTAGGTAAATTTGATGCAAAATCTGATGAAGGAATATTCTTAGGTTATTCAACAACTAGTAAAGCATATAAAGTGTTCAATAAAGGAAGCTTAATTGTTGAAGAATCTATTCATGTAATTTTTGATGAATCTTTAGCATCAAGTTCCAAAAGAATTGATGATGAGGAAGATACAAACATTCTCGAAAACAATCTTGAAAAACTTAATATTGATGTATCTTCAGATCATGAACAAGAAGTTAAAGATAATGATTCGCCTAATGCTGATGATATTAATACTAATCATAATGATATAGATCTACCAAGAGATTGGAGATACGCTTATAGTCATCCCAAGGAATTGATTATAGGTGATCCATCTCAAGGAATAAGAACTAGATCATCTATGAGAAATATTAGTAATCACCTTGCATTTGTTTCTCAAATTGAACCTAAAACCATTGAAGAAGCTGAAAAAGATAATAATTGGATGCTAGCTATGCAAGAAGAATTAAACCAATTCACTAGAAATAATGTATGGACATTAGTAGAAAGACCTAAAAATCATTCTGTTATAGGATCAAAATGGGTTTTTAGAAATAAACTGGATGAAAATGGCATAGTAATTAGAAACAAAGCTAGATTAGTTGCAAAAGGATATAATCAAGAAGAAGGTATTGATTTTGATGAAACCTTTGCACCTGTAGCTAGATTAGAAGCCATTAGGCTATTACTAGCATTTGCATGTCACATGAACATTAATTTATTTCAAATGGATGTCAAAAGTGCATTTTTAAATGGATTAATAAATGAAGAAGTATATGTAGAACAACCATCGGGATTTGAAGATCATGAATTTCCAAATCACGTTTTTAAATTGCACAAAGCCTTATATGGATTGAAACAAGCACCCAGAGCTTGATATGATAGACTAAGTAAATTCTTGATTGAAAATGATTTTACAAGAGAAAATATTGATAAAACATTATTTTTAAAAAGAAAAGATAAAGATTTACTTGTAGTTCAAATTTATGTTGATGACATTGTATTTGGTGCTACTAACAATCTTCTATGTCAAGAGTTTGCTAAGTTAATGCAGGGAGAATTTGAAATGAGCATGATGGGAGAGCTCAATTTCTTCCTTGGACTCTAAATCAAACAAAGCAAAGAGGGAATCTTTATCAACCAAACAAAGTAAACAAGAGAAATACTAAAGAAGTTTGGTATGGAATCAATTAAACCCCTCGGAACACCAATGAGTCCTTCATGCAAGCTGGACAAAGATGAAGAAGGTAAGAAGGTTGATCAAAAATATTATCGAGGTATAATCGGATCCCTACTTTACTTAACTGCAAGTAGACCAGACATAATGTTTGCTGTTTGCTTATGTGCTAGATTTCAGTCTGAACCTAAAGAATCACATTTAATTGCTGTTAAAAGAATACTAAGATACTTAAGTGGAACAAAAAATGTAGGTTTATGGTATTCTAGAGACTCAACATTAAATCTGATTGCTTATTCTGATTCTGATTATGCTGGATGTAAATTAGATAGAAAAAGCACAAGTGGTGCATGCCAATTTTTAGGAAGTAACTTAATCTCATGGTTTAGCAAAAAGCAAAATTCGGTTGCACTATCTACTGCGGAAGCAGAATATGTTGCAGCTGGAAGTTGCTGTGCTCAAATCCTATGGATTAAGAGACAACTTGAAGACTATGGTATCACACTTGATAAGACACCTATAAGATGTGATAATACAAGTACAATAAATCTAACTAAAAATTCAATTCAACATTCAAGAACAAAACATATTGAAATAAGATATCACTTTATAAGAGAACATGTAGCAAATAATGAAATTTATCTTGATTATGTGAATACTGAAGAACAACTGGCAGATATATTAACAAAACCCCTAAGTGAAGAGAGATTTTGTTATCTTAGAGGAGAACTAGGAGTTTGTGATCCTTTGGAATAGTTTTCTGAAACTTTAAGGACATCTATCTAGATTTCATAAATTTCTTGAAAAATCTTGATATTCAATAAGGAAATCTATCTAGATCTTGATTCATTGTTTCCCCAATTGCTAAGGAACATTTATCTAGAATTTGATGATTAGTTTGAATAGTTTCAAATTCTTGAATCTTGATTTTTTGTCTCTGGAACTGTTAGAGTCGACTCTAACAGTCTGTGGAGTCGACACCTTAGTTTTTGATGTTCTGTCTAAGCAATTAGAGCCGACTCTGGCTTTTGTAGAGCCGACTCTAATTCGAGCGCTGACAGATTTTCTGGTTCAAAGCCGACACCCAGTTTTCGGGAGTCGACTCTAAGTCGAGCTAGGTCAAAAATAAAAAGACGGAGTCGACCCCAAATCATTCCATCCGTCTCCCAAAACCTCTCCAAAAAGCTCCAAAGCCTTTCCAACTTCCCCAATCTACTCAAAGCCTTTGATTAATCTTTCCAATCTTCTCAATGGCACCTAAGAGGCGCGGTTTCGTCAGTGGAGCGTCCGTTCCAACGAGGAGACGCACTATTCGGAGGCAACCCTCGCCATCCTCCTCTTCGGCCACTCAAGAAGACTCTCCTCCTTCACCCTCTTCACCCAAGGTTGATCATTTAGCCGGTAAGACCATTACCACTGGAAGAAAGGTGAATTTTGATTTCTTTGAGTCGGAAGGCTTCACTATAGGAAGAAGTTTGAAGGAAATGGGGTGGGAAAAAATTTGCTCATTAGATATCCCCACATATCCAGCCTTAGTGAGAGAGTTTTACAATGGTTTAAGTAGAGGAGAAGGTGGATTAATCAGTATAGTAAGAGGAACAAGAGTTACAATAACCACTGAGATACTTGGAAATTTATTGGAAATGCCCACAATCGGTTTAATGGAATATCAACATGATGATAGAAGTGGAGCATTGACAAGAATGTTAGGAAGAGATGTAACTGAGTTTGAGGAAATCTATACAAATCAATTAAATCTGGAACTCAGGTTACTGCATAACATCTGTGGAAGAATTTTGTTTCCGAAAATTGGTAGATTTGAGTATGTCTCGGAGCGAGACGTTCTTTTGATGGATTGCATAATTACTGGGAGGCCAGTCAATTTAGCTGGCATGATGATTGGATATATGGCAGAGGCTGCTACAAAAAAGAGATCCACACTGCCATATGGTATGATTTTGACTTTAATCTTTAGAAGCCAAGGTGTGCTTATTATGGAAAATGAACCCTTAAGAAAACTGAGACACACTGACTATTATAGTATCTCAACTATTCATCGAATGGGCTTCAAGAAGTTGAATGGTGTATGGATGAAAGGAGGAAGAGAGGAAAGAGCAGAAAGAGATAGAGCAGAAGAGACCAGAGTAGAAGACATCCCTGGACCATCTACTGCGGGACCATCAGTCCCTGATCCATCTATTGCGGGACCTTTTTCAGCTGGACCTTCTGAGGCCGGACCTAGTACTGTTCCCTCTCCTCCACATCTATCCATTGCTGCTTCTGGGAGATTCTCTGATGAACAGATTGATCAGTTGAGAGGTTTACTTACTGAATATGATAGTCAGAGATCTCATGAAATTAATCAATTGAAAGAAGACTTTAATCAGTTGAAAGAAGAACTTAATTCGAGACTGGACATGATCTCCTTTACCTTAAGCAATTCTGTTGAATCCTTTGGTGCTGAACTTCATAAAATCTTCGAAAGGATGGAAGGCATTGCTGATGGGTCGGGATCGTATGTTCATGCAACTGGTCAACTGAAGAAAGACATTGACCTTGCAGTCTCACAGATTGAAGCTTGCCTTGAAAATTTTAAGAAATCACAAAAAGATGATGTAATGGAAATCATAGGTCATTTGAAGAAAATTATATTCAAACATATCTGACCTTGATTTTGATTTTGATAGTTTGTATTTAGGAATTTTTGAGTATCTAATGTATTTCATTTTGGAATGTACATGAATCAACTAATGTAATGTTTCTTGCTTATGAAATGCAATTTCACATTTTCAAATATTGACTGCTTGAATCCCTATGTCTTATTGAGCCTACAATTTTTTTCTAATAGCTTTCTTTATCTTATACTCTCCTTATTGCTGATAACAAAAAAGGGGGAGAGATGGTTGAATATGCAAAGAAAGAAAGACTTGAAATTTTAATAAGAAATGGTTGAATATGCATAAAGAAAGAAAGAAAGGGGGAGAAATAATTGTTTATGCAAAATGACTTAAAATTTTAATCAGTTAAAATTTGATGCTTATATATAGGGGGAGCGATTCAATGCAGGGGGAGCTTATCAACAAGCTCAATTATAATTTCTGTACATTTAGATTAAATATTCATAATTGATGGATTATATTGAACTCATGCACAATTTTAAAAGTTTACTTTGAATATTGGCATCAAATCCTTCATTAAAAATGTTTTAAGTTTCAAAATGACTATAATCTTTAGTTCGAATGAATTTTTGAATGCATATACTCAAAGTTTTTGTTATCATCAAAAAGGGAAGACTGTTGACCCAATTGATGATTTTGATGATTAACAAAACTATTTGAGTATAACTAATGAAGGCTCTAATGATTTTGATTAAGTGTTTCAGAATATAAGTCTATTGAATGATCAAAATCAGGAGTTACATCGTGTTCTGGATCGAATCTAATGTCTAAGTAAGATTGCAGACATTAGAGTCGACTCCGAGAATCATAGAGCCGACTCCGGATCTGGCACGGTAGTTAGAGTCGACTCCGAGACTGTTAGAGCCGACTCTCACAGAAGAAGCAGAGCGTCGATTTTTCTGGCCCCGTCCTAGAGTCGACTCCGGGTAAGTTAGAGTCGACTCCAGAAAAGTTTCTTGTCGATCCCAGAAAAGTCAGAGACGACTCCGAAAATATTGTTTTAAAATGCTTCGAGCTAGAGCCGACTCCAGAAAAGTTAGAGTCGACTCCAACCCACCTGGAACGAAAAATCAAGTTGCCAGATCAGCTCTAACGGTAACATTTCTATTTTACCTTATTTCTAACGGATATATTTTGATACAAGGTACACTCCAACGGATAGTTTTCTTCCAAAAATGGCTTGAAAGAAATCTATAAAAAGGGAAGACTATCATTCAAAAAGAAGAACGGAAAAAGAGAGAAAAATCGCAAAAGAAAAGGAAAATCGGATATAGAGAAATCCCCATCCAAAAATCCGAAAAAGAGAGAGCTTGAATCTTAAGAGGAAAACCTTCTAGCTCAAATCCACTCCACTCCAAAAAGCTCAAGAGGAATCCAAAGCATTCAAATCAAAGTCTTGGTGGATTTCCCAACTTGGAGAAAGAGGATTCATTTCTTGCTTCTCAACTCTTCTCAACTGCTTCAACTGTGAAGAATCGGAGCTGAGGCTTGATTCAACCCAGCAAGGAGAAGAAGAAAAGAAGAAAAGAAGCTCAAAAGCCAACCAATCTACAAATCAGGCTTTTCTAAACTTGTTATTCTTATATTTGATTATCTGCTCATTAAGGAGCTTTGTAATTAAAAAACTATATTTCATTTGGTTGTATCTAGTTCAATCTGGGGGATTGAACTAGTGGAGGTAGTCTTACCTCAGTTCAAGCTTGGTTAAGCTTGGGTTAAGGGTTTTTGTACTGGTGAGCCCTTGAAAACCAGCTGGGTTCATTGTACGCCCGAAAAAACAACAAGTTTGAGTTGTGAGCTTGAAAAACAACTCTGCTGTAATCTAGGGTGATTATAGTGTGGACCCAAGTGAATCTTGGGAGTGGACGTAGGTGTTGGATACACCGAACCACTATAAAATCTTTTGTGTTTGCCGTGTTCCATTGACTCTATCTCTATCTCTGTTTTATTCACTGCACTTTATATTTACTTTGCATTTGCCTTCATTCATCTTAAGCAAACTATTTTAAAAGGCTAATTTTTAAAGAACCCAATTCATCCCCCCCTCTTGGGTTGTCATCTGGGCCAACATCAGTTTTACGTGAATGGTATGGACGAAACATTTTTTTAAAAGATATTTTTCATGTTGAAAAAAAAATATTATTTAAAATATTATTTATTTTTAATACATGTAAAATTTTTTTTGCCCGCATCATTCACGTAAAACCGGTGCCAAATGACACCGGTTTGAAAAAAGACTCATAACGAAAATGCCAATTTACGCAAAACTCCCAACACCCACACGATACGGAAATTTTGCACGTCTTAAGTCATGACAATAGAAGAAGAGTTGCACTCTTCCACGCTTTGTGTTAGCGGAAAGGATATCATTTTAAAGACGTGGGTGAAAAAACAAAAAACTAAACCATATTTAGGTTTTCGCTCAGGTGTCTGCTTTGAGATTCGTGCATCCGATTTTCACTCTCCGATCTCCGGTGTTAGTCATTGCCGGTCCTGATCTTGTGTCATCGGTCGATGGCGTTCTCTCCGTCTACTTCTCCAGTGATCTGGGATGATGGGAAGAAGGATGGGATGTCATGGCATCGTGCCGTTGACAACCGATTTGTCTAGGTGGCTTCATCTCCATATCCGGTGGAAATATTTGAGCTTGAGCGCCAATTTCCAAAGGTTGTGCAGGTCCCTATTAAAGCCTTGAAGGAGAAAGCTGATGGTTGGGGGAAGATGACGGTTATTGCTCGGAGCCTCTCCCAATGGGTTCCGTCTAAGGCTATTGTCCGAGAGTTCCGTCGAGCTGGCATCTCCGGCGAGGCAGAGTCCGTTAGTTTGGCACCATATAATAGTACTGATTGCAACCTAAATTAATAGTTAGATTAGTATTGTATAGATATGGCATTCATTGCATCTAATTTGATAGTTAGATTGACACTGTATATTGCAACTGTTGTAGTTTAAATTGATAGCCTAGAAAAATGATCAGACTAGAATTTTGTTTTCATGGCTTTTGCCATCAAAAATAAGCTCTATTCGCTTATGTTCTTAAGAAGTTTCGCAGGTCTCTATAGCCATGTTAGATGGCTAGCAGGGACCGGACCTCCACTAGAGAAGAGATCCGACAATAGCCGGTGATTGGGAGGCTTTGGCCGATTAGGATTATTTTCAGGTTGCAGAGAGTTCCCTAGCTAATCAATTGAGTGAAGAGTTCTTAAAGAAATTTGCTTCAAGCCTAAGAGTACTTAATTAGTTTGGGGACTGGTTCAACCATATATTGTGATTGGTTGATCTTGGCCGACGATAGGTGGTGGTTCCCAGCAACCGATGATCAGGATTGGTTTAGGGATTAGATGAAAGGATTAAGCCTGATTCAATTGGGTAATTTTAAGATAAGAAGAAGGGATTTCTATTGGGTTAATAATTAGTTATTAATATTTCCTTTATCTTTTAGGCTCAGTGTAATCCCGTGACTCGATCGGGGTTCAAACCTAGCTTAAGAAGAATAACGGATGTAGGTCCTTAGATTGGGCTTAGCTATCTAGGAACTAGATATTAATTATTGTATTATTATGAAAGTTAAAATTTAAAAATTTATGATGTAGGTGAATAGCGACCTTAAGCTAATCTGAATGACAACAAGGATTAGCAAATTTTGATAAGTAAGCTAATCATAAATTAGAAGATATTTTAAAATTATTTAATAATATATATCTATCTAAAGATTTATGAATTACTAGTTAAATTAATACTTTATTTTTCTTATGTGCAAATAAATGAAGTATTATTAATGTTTTAATGCTTACTTGTTACATATTAGAATTAAAAAAATATTTTTGCATAGCTATTTATTGCAAAATATTGGATCAAGTGAGTAGATCATATATAATTGTTAAGATTATTTTTGTCATGAAATTTTTATTATAAGACAAATGAAGGGAAGACTTCAACACCCGCATTTTTCTCCGTCAAACATCCATGCAGTGGAAATTTCGTACGTGATCATGTGTCGTGGCAATGAAGGAAGAGCTGCATCTTCCACACTACGTTCACATGGAAAGGATATCGTTCTAAAGTTGCGATGGAGTCATCTTTCACGACTCGTTCAAACGAAGACTTCTTCCCTCTCTTTGGTTTCTCTCTATCTGATAGAGGGGTTGCTTTCTTACATATGGTCATTAATTGCCTCCGGCCATGCATCCTATGTCTATTTTCCAATTACAGGACAGTGCTTTCCTTTGAATTTCTTATAGATAATCCTAAAGAATCATACTTGCTTACTGTTAAAAGAATATTTAAATATTTAAATGGAATAGTAAATTTAGGTATATGGTATGACAAACAATCTAGCATTGACTTAATAGGATACACTGATTCAGACTTTACTGGATGTAAATTAGATAGGAAATCAACCACTGGAACTTACCAGTTTCTAGGTGTTAACTTAATTTCATGGTTTAGCAAAAAGCAAACTTCAGAAGCACTGTCTACGGCCGAGGCCGAATATGTTGCAGCTGAAAGTTGTTGTACTCAAATCTTATGGATTAAGCAACAGCTAGAAGATTATGGTATTAAACAAAAAGCCATACCTATAAAATGTGATAATACAAGTGCAATCAATTTAACTAAGAATCCTATTCAACATTCCAGAACAAAACTTATTGAAATTAGACATCTTTTCATTAGAGATCACGTAAATAATGGAAACGTTGTTATTGAATTTTTAAATACTAAAAATTAAATTGTTGATATTTTCACTAAGCCTCTTGATGAAACAAAATTTTATGAAATCAAAAGAGAATTAGGAATGCTTGATCCAACTATTTAATGAATCAATTAATGAATTAATATAATGCCAAATTGATGTGACATTTTATAATCAAATCAATTAAAAGGAACATCTTATCAAATTAAATGCTTGAGTATGCTGCAAGTTTTAAGCTTTTTCATCTTTATGAAAGCATAACTTCCATAAATTCATCCACCAACCGGCCATTTGAAACCTTTTTCATTTTATTGATGGCAGTTAACCGATCAGGCAACCAAACAGTCACCTGACCAGCTAACCATCAAGTTCTCTCCCTATATAACCTTTTTCACCAAACCTTTGTTTCATTTCAAGCCGTCTCCCCCAACCGAGCGTCTTCTCCTCTCCTCCTTTCAGTCTCATCATCTCTTCATTCCATCAATCCTTCTATCAATCTTCTTCCATTCATTCAATCAATCCATCTTGAAGATAGTTGATGGCTCCCAAGAAGAAGACAATCGCAAGAGATGATAATTGTGCTGATCTTTGTCGGAAGTCTTCTACTTCTTCATCTCAGATCAACTCCCTTCTTGCTTCTAAATCTTTTGCTCATGGAAGGTTAGTTGATTTTAACTTCTTAGAACATGAAGGTTTTAAAATTGAAAAACTGTTAGTTAATCAAGGATGGGATAAGCTTTTATCTACCAAGAGACCTATTTATCATGAGCTTATTAGAAAATTTTATGAAAATATCTCTTTTGGTAGTAGGACTATCTCTTCCTTTGTGAAAAAGACTAAAATCGACCTAGACTACAAAACGTTAGGTTTTGCTCTAAATATTCCATCTAATGGTTTCTTAGAAATCCTTCCTAGTAAACGTGGATATAAAATAGGTTTAATCCTTAATATTGATGACAATGAAGCTGATAATATTGAAACTCTAGATGCTAACATGTTATCTGTAGAAAATAGATTATTCCACGGTATCATCGCCAAAATCCTTGCCCCACATGCTGGTTCGTTTAATGTAGTAAATGATAGAGACATATGTTTAATGTATGACATCTTAATAGAAGACCCTGTTGATCTACCTCAACTAATAATGACCGTAATGAAAGAATCTTTATCTAGATCTAAGGCTGCATTTCCCTACAGAATGTTTCTCACTTATGTATTTGAGTTTTTCAATATTAAGCTTAAGGAAGAAACTGCAGTGGCATTACGTTACTCTGACGTTTTTAATGCTCATTCACTGCACCGTATGGACTTTGCCAAATGGGATGGTATTTGGTTAAAAGGTTAGATCTAGGACTGGTCAGTCTAGTATGCCAATGCCAAATGTGACTCAATCCGCTTGTTCTCCTTAGAACTTCTTCAATTTTGACTTCAACCAACCGACTCCGTACCTTGCTGCTATGTTTGTTAACCAAAATCCTTTTCTATCTGATCCACCTAATATGAATGCTTATGGACCTTCATATCGCAATGACAACCAAGCTCCTGCTCCTCTTCCTTTGGTTCGTCTTAGTGATGATATAATTCACCATATTATCAATGAATTGACCCTTGCCACTTCTAGTCGAAGCTCTGGAGATAGTGCTTCTTCTATTAATGATTAGACTCTTGTACCACATATTTCTTCTGTTTTTGAGACCATGCCTCAGTTTAAAATTACTCTTAATCAACTTGTCCATGATGTGAACATTCTCAATGGAAGAGTTTTTCATCACAATGAATCTGTCATGGATCGGATTCTAAAAGAGATAAATTTCCTAAAAGGTAAGCTTGAGAATTTTGAAACTATGGCAGAGTGGGTAGAATGCCAAATGAGATCCAACCAGACCCAGACTCGAGATGCAACAAACGCTGTCGACCATTGGACCACAACTCTCTCTAGGCTGAGTCATCTCATGGAGACTTACATCACTCTTTCTACCGGTTCTGCACCTGATGCTTCTTATTCTCATCCACACCTCTGGACGCCACCGACACAGCCATCCTCCGACAAGCCTGGACCTTCTGCAACAAATGTTGTCTCATCAGTGCATATTTCTTCTTCAGATGACGACAAGTGACTATGTTTGACTTAAGTAGTAACCGTATTTGGTACTGTTTATGTAATGCATGTTTATGACTATGTTTTATGACTTAAAACCATGACATATAATATTTGTATTGTCTTTACTCTATTTTGTAATGATCTAAATGACTGCTCTAATTATGTAATGAATGATAACATCTCCTTGGTATGTTATGCTTAAATTTATTGCAAGACTCTTCAAACTTCTTTTTGATTAATGACAAAAAGGGAGAGAAGAATATTGCATACATTAAGAAATGGAGAAAAATAATAACTCCATATATTCAGGGGGAGAAAAGAGTTCACTTATTCATATTGACAAGGGGAGAAAGTAATGTTTTTCTGAATACACTCCTGTCTATTTATTAAACTTCATATATTTGCTTCTTTCATGTTTAATGGTTTTGTCATCATCAAAAAGGGGAAGATTGTTGACTCCAGATTGGTTTTGATGATTACAAAACAATTAAGCAACTCTATGCTTGATACACGGAAGTTCGATCGCCTTGCAAGTAAGTATCTTCGTGCAAAAATTAATTGGTAAGATAATACTTCATTTTATTTTGCCTTAGATAATTTTGTTGGCTTGGGAGTTAACTGGTTAGCTGACTTATTATTCCATTTAGCTAGTTGGCACACCTTTTAGCTAACTGGTAAGTTATCTCTATGAGTTGGCCGATCGGTTGCCTATTTTAGCTAGCTGGTTAGCTAGCTTGTTAACTAGCTGGAGTTCATTCAGTTAGCTAAGATGCTCGTCACTGTGCTGGCCAAACGATCTTCATTTTTAGCTAACTGGTTAGCTTGGGATGCCTTGGAGATAACTGGAATCCATTTTAGCTAACTCCAGTTGCCTATTATCTTTCCTGGCCGAATGGTCTTCAATTTTAGCTAACTGTTGAGCTAGCTGTCGGATCTTCTAGCTAGCTGGCGTTTCTTGAAGTTAACTGCTTAGCTCACTATTTTATCTTGGAGCTAACTGCTTAGCTAACTATTTTTCACAGGAAAGGTTCAAGCCGTGTGGATTCAAATTTTAGTTAATTGAAGAGCTAGCTATCTGTTAGTTAGTTAGCTGCTTTATTCAGACGTATGGCTGTCTTTTTGCTCAGCTAGCTAGAGAGCTAACTAAGCTGGGCAGTTTCTATGTTATTTTTGAAATTAGTTAGCTAGTGAGCTAACTGATTCTTCTTTAGTTAGCTATTGAGCTAACTCCCCTTCACCTGTAACTCTTGCAACCGTGAGCCTTCAAATTTTAGTTAGCTGGGGAGCTAACTAGCATAGCATGGCTTCTTTCTCATGCCGTTTGAATTGCCTTTTAGTTAGCTGAAGAGCTAACTATCTTTTGCTTAGTTAGCTACTGAGCTAACTAAGAGTATTGTACTTTGTCTCCTGGCCGTTTACCTTTTGCTATTAGTTAGCTGGGAAGCTAAGTAGCAATCTTTTTAGTTGCCTAAGGAGCTGCCTCTGGATGCCTTTTTTCTGCCGTGGCCTCTCTTGTGAGCTAGCTGACTAGCTAGCTGGGGTTTCCTGCTTATCTCTTGGCCGAATGCTTTCAAGTTTTCAGCTATCTGAATTTATTTCCAGCCAACTGCCGCCTGAGTTCTTGAGTTTGCTTTTTCTCTCTTACTCTCTTTCTATTACTATTTTGAGCTACATTTAACTTTTGGATTTTTGAATCATTTCAGGATTCTTCCTTCTTCAAATGGAGATATGTATTCAATGCTTAAGGAAAACATATTACAACGGTTATATTTTCTTCCCATTTTTATTTCCATTTGTTCCTAATGCGTCTAACGGATATCTTTTTTGTTGGATCATTATAAATAGCTGTGATTAGAAGCACACTATGATGATTTTTGAAAAAAAAAATTTTAAGAGAAAGAAATCCAAGAAAAGAGCATTCACTAAAAGGAAACCAATCCCAACAGTTCCCTTAAAAAAATGAGATAACACGTCAAAAATACACCTCAACGCATTATTATGATTTTAAAAGGAAACCAATCCCATTCGGTTACCTCAATCCATGGAATTTTGGAATCCCATGCAACGCGATAGAATCCGTTATCCCAATAAATTTTATGAAAATCACGTTAGGTTATGGAATTCTGAAAATATTAGGATTTTCTTTTCTTTCCTAATGCCCACCAGAGATTTGAGGGAAGGAAATCTAGATTCACAACCCCTTTCGAGAGCGGATATGGAAACTCCATGCAACTGCCCAGATTTCCAGCACAATAACTCAGATTTCTAGTAACTCTACATAATGCCCCTTTTCTCCGCTGTTCTCATGAAAAATCGTAAAACTTAAAGCCAAAGAAAAGCCTTATTTTTTTTTATAATTGCATAATAGAGAAGAAGCAACCTGATTCCCAACGAAGGCAACGTGTTTGGGAAAGGCAATGTGTTCGAAAAAAAATTTCAGTAGAAAAAAAAATTCCAATGAATTGAACACATTGCCGATAAATTCTTTTATTTTAAATTAAATATAAATTTAATTTTATCAAAAATTAAACTTTATCTTATAGTTATCTGATCTGTCTCTTCAAAAGAAGAGGACCGTGTGAGACTTACGATGCAGCAAATATCTTTCGCTTTTAACATTAAAATTCATAATTATTTTGATGCACTAAAACTTTTATTTAAAAATATGGATCTACAGATATTAAAAATATCATTGGCATCAAAATAAAAAACTAATGAATGTTTGTCTCACGGTTACTAAATAAAACCAAAGAAGTCATATTCACAAATACGAATATCAATGCATATAACCAAAAATTTTCTCAACGATTCAACATGAATAGGGCTCTGATACCAATTGTTGGAAATTAAATCCGAACCTTTGATGAAGACCATCACCATAAAGCCTAAGAATCATTCATGTTAATCATTAAGAATCCATAATTAATAAACAAAAGTATACCTGAATCCATATTGCTTGATTGCTCTCTAAAGTCTTGCGATTAGCCTTCCATATCAACACATACTTCTAAAGAGCCCTTTAGAATTTTCTCTAGGCTATTCTTTCTGATGATGGTATAAAAAAGGTCGTGCGTGCGATCCAGAGACCATAACCGCTATATATAGATAATTTCATCATTATCTTTTGGTATTTCTATTTTATCCCATCATAAAAATAGAAATAACCCTTTATGTCTCTACACATAAAAAAGGCCACACCTAATCAGATACATTAAAGCCCAAATCACTGAAACCTTAGCTGATCACTTTTAATTGGGCTTAACCTTATTCGACAGTCCACAATACATAATTATTTCATATATAAGCTCAATGTTAAACTAAAAATCCAACATGATCCCTTTGCCGATTGCACGCATGTTAAACTTATTAAAAGAACGACATGATAAACCAATCTCGGTCCTTCAAATATTTCAAGATGCTTTCGTAACTCAGCTGGTTTTTATTGGTCCATTTGACTGGTATCACGAATAACGTTATGTGACGAAGCCAAGCGAACAGTGCCCCAAGAGTGGAGTGCTTTATGAGTGATTTCTTCCTTTCTTTCAACACGAAATGAGTGATATTTCTGGGTAACCCGTACGTTCACCTGAATATATTTTAGTACGTTTGAAATCTCCAACCTCAACGAAGGTCTTTTTAATGCAGAACACTTGATAATCCAATTAGCAATGAGAGGACGTATTATATTTTGGACGACATGGAGACGTGGAGTGCCCTAGAACAACGGTAACGAAAAGAGCCCTTTTTCAAATCGGTATCATTTGGCATCAGTTTTACGTGAATAATATGAATGAAACATTTTTTTCAAGAAGGATCTTGAAATGATATTTTTAAAAATATCATTTTAAGTAGCATTTTTTATATTAAAAAAATATTATTTAAAATAATATAGATTTTTTTAATACATGTAAAACATTTTTTTTGGTACAAACGGACGATCACACTAATCACACTAGTCTAGTGTGAGTCAGCCCAGATAAGTCAGAATATAATATCTGTTTAAGTACAAAAGGGCATGGGTCACCCTGTTTCTAGATCCTAATCCCAGAATGATAAGCCATCGAGCCTGCTATCTAGTCAGCCGCCACATTGGCTTCCCTATAGACATGACCAATGTGGACTCTATGAGCTTCCTGAAGGATGACCCGGATATCATGTAGCAGAGGGTTAGATGCAGCCGGATCACCGTTATCCTAGCGGAGCCATTTCATAACAGTGAGAGAGAGTCTCCCTCGATGAGAAGACTATGAGCACGGAGGATCCGAGTGGCATAGGAGATACCCGCCCAGGCTGCGTAAAGCTCTGCTAGCGGGACCGAACAATCCAGAAGATCAATGCCCCCAGCCGCCAGCATAGTATCATCAAAACCACGTATTATAAAGGTTGAACCAGCAAGTCTACCCTGGACACTGCCATCAAAATTGATTTTAACAAACCCTGGGGGGGGCTCCCAAGCAATGAAAACCGTATGCCGATTCGCTGCCAAAGCAGCAGAGGGACCCCAGTGGCCAGGACTATCAAAATCCGATGCAGAGCAGTGGTGAGTGTGTTCTGTAGATAAGGAGATCACTTTTCTGGCTGTCATATATGGAGATGCACGATCATTAGTAAAAACAAGATGATTCCGTGATATCCAGATTTTGTAAGCTGTGTAAGTCTAGGTGGCAGCTTGCTGCTGAGTGCCTCTCCGAATATCATAGAAAAGAGTCGCACAGTGAGAAGTAGTGCTATCCTGCCCAAACTGATAGCCAATAATTTGCCAAATCTATCTAGCTCTGGGGCAAGAAAAGATAGCATGATCAGTAGTCTCCTCCTCCTGACAGCACACAGGACACCTCGACTGGATAAATAGCCCCCTTCTAGAGAGCAAAGAGTAGGTTGGGAGGCAGTCCCAAGCAAGCTTCCACATGAATAACTGAATCCTAGGATGGGTAGGAAGCCGCCAAATCCATGCCACATCCATCCTACGCTGCCTGTAAATTTTCAGAAGATCCCTCATAAGAGCACTAGGGAGACAGGATCTTTTCTAGAGTCTAAGTAGTGGGTCTCGAAGTGAGAGGGACAGAGAGAATCCTGCGAGCAAGCTCAATACCGAAGAATCGGGTCACCGTGGGCAGGTGCCAAGAGGAGAAGTCATGAGAGATCAAATCACTGATTCTCAAACTGCAGGGGACATCAGCATTGATAAAGGTAGGCCAACGAGAAAGAGGGATATCAGCAATCCACGTATCTTGGACAACATCTACCGACGAGCCATCACCAATCAACCAGGAGATGTTTTCCAAAATAGTTGGAGCATGACGGCAAACCTCTTTCCAAAAGAAAGAATGTCCCCGAACAGACTGAAAATCCATAGTGGGAGACCAGTCTTCATATCTGGCTCGCATAAAAGAGCTCCATAATGAGTACGGATCGAGAAAGAACCGCGTAGCGTGCCTAGCAATCAGAGACTCCCTCCTCACGATCAGCGACTGAATGCCAAGGCCACCCTCAGAAATCGGCAAACAAACAGTGTCCCAATCAATCAAATGGATACCATGCCTCTCCTGTCTGGATGCCCAAAGGAAGTCCCTAAAGCTCCTCTCAATCCTCCTCAAACACATCAGTGGAACAATGGAGTTAGACAGAAGGTAAAGAGGAAGAGAGGTGAGGACAGACCGTAAGAGGATAACCCTACCCATCATAGATAACCCAGTGACCTGCCATCCATCAAGACGATCACGGATCCGGCGCTTAATGTCAATGTAGTCACTATATCTGGGCCGTCTACCAGTTATAGGGATTCCTAGATAAAATAAGCGATCAGTCTGTTTAGTAATTCCCAAGGTGCGGTTGATGGCTGTTTTAGTAGTATCAGAGATCCGCGCGCTGAAGCAGATAGAAGATTTCTGAAAATTGATCTTCTGACCAGAGGCCTGACAGTAGCGCTGAATCACTGAAGCAAAGGAGGTTGCATTGTGGACATTAGCTCTCCCAAGCAAGATGCAGTCATCAGCAAATAGGAGATGGGAGACTGTTGGCCCTTGGGGGCCCGCAGAGAATGGGGTAATACATAAATCCAGCTGAGCCTGAGAGAGCGAACGAGACAGATCATCCACAGCAAGGATGAACAGAAAAGGGGATAAAGGGCATCCCTGCCTCAGACCCACTTCAGAGTGGAAAAAATCCGTTTGACTTCCATTAATGAGAAGAGAGAATGACGGTCTGTGAATACAAGCCCTGATCCAATCAATAAAGAGAGTATCAAACCAAAATTTCTGAAGAGTTCGATACAGAAAATCCCAACTCAATCTATCATAAGCTTGCTCCATGTCTAGTTTGACAGCCATAAGGCCCTGACTGCGGGAAGATCTCTGAAGATCATGCATGAACTGCTGGGCAATAAGGATATTATCAGTAATACATCGCCCTCTAATGAATGCTCCCTGCTCAGGGGCGATGAGGCGAGGAATGATGATCTGCATACGAGAGACAAGGATCCGCGCACAGACCTTGTACAAAGTGGTGCAGAGACTAATAGGACGGTAATGAAGCGGAGTGGAAGCATCCAATCGCTTTGGCACCAGAGTGATGAAAGTCCGATTCCAATCTGTTGGAATAGATTTGGACTAAAAAACAAGCTAAATAGCTTGCAGAACATCCTGTCCAACAATGTTCCAATAGTAGCGGAAGAAAAAAGGCGAAAATCCATCAGGCCCAGGGGCTTTATCAGGCCCAAGATCCCATAAAGCCTTCTGAATCTCTTCCGCTGTGATAGCTCTAGTAAGAAGATCATTCTCATATGCAGTGAGTTTCTTGGAGCTCGGAATCGGGTGGACAGGGAATCCATCCCCATTATGCTCCGACCATCTAGACTGATAGAAATGTAGGAGCTGATCCCTGATAACCTGGATGTCCTCATGGTAGTTCCCTTCCTCATCAGCAAGGCACCGGATCCTATTCACTGCACGGCGTTTCAATGTAGCTTGATGAAAGAATCTGGTGTTACAGTCCCCCTCTCTAATCCACTAGACCCGAGACCTCTATCTCCAGAAAATCTCTTGCTGCAGAAGAAGAGAGTGGTGAAGGGCCAGCTTAGAACGGAGGGAAATAAGATCAGACTCAGAAAGACCGCCTTCCTGGTCTTCAATAGTCTGAAGGGTAACAATGTCAGCTTCCACTATCTCTACTTTTCTGGTAATGTCCCCAACCTCCATTCTGTTCCATCTGGAGAGTCTACGTCTTTCTAGCTGAAGACGTCTGGATAGCCTATAAGTGGCACTGCCTCTGACTGGTATTCACCAAACTTGAGAGAGAATAGTCCTTGCTGATGGATAGGAGGTCCAGAACTGCTCAAAGCAGAATAGCTTCCATTGTTGAGTCTCCATCTCCGTAGAGATCATGATAGGGCAATGATCCGAGGCAATCCTCGGAAGATGAGTAACGGTGGCAGTGGGATGATGCTGAAGCCACAGCCCTAAAGCCATGGCCCTGTCTAACCTCTCCCATATCCTAGCAGAGCTCCGACGATTGTTACACCAAGTGAATTGAGGACCTGAGTACCCCAGATCCATCAAACCTGCATCAGCAATAAAGGTTCTAAACTCGGAGATGTCCGCCGACCCGGCTCGATACCTGCCCCCTCTCTTTTCATGGGCCCCAACTATACAGTTAAAATCTCCCGCAATAAGAGATGGGTAACCCTGATGAAGAAGGCCAAGAATCTCTGCCCAGAGCACACGTATCTCACGGAAGTCCATACTGGCATAAGTAGCTGATAGAAGCCAGGGATCAGAAGATCCCTTAGTGATAACAAGAGCAACCTGCTGGTTGCACTGGTGGAAAGCATCAATTCAAATCATAGAGTTGCGCCATAGGGCCAAAATACCTCCAGAAAGCCCCACAGACCCCACAGCATAGGAGGACCAGGATCTGGAGACATATCTTCTAAACCGGGTTAAACTGTCACCTGACAATCGGGTCTCCAATAATACGCAGATATCAAAACTATGTTGCTGCATAAGTCTCCCAAAGGAGGAGCGAAACGAAGGTTTCTGAGCTCCTCGAACATTCCATATGAGGATCTTCATTTAGTGGTTGGGAGAGATTGGGACCCAACCTGATCCTCTGTCATATCATCATCAGAAGGTTTACCGTCAGCTGATTGTCCAGTGCAATCAAAGACCTGGGTAGCCTCCATTGCTTCAATGGTGTCTATCTCCCGGGGGGGCAAGTCCGTGTCAGGGCAAACTTTACCCAGCTCTTGGATGGCTCCTTTGAGCCGAGAGAGAGCCAAGTCATGGCAATGCCCCGTAGGCTGAGTCAGGACAGAAGTCACTACCTTGTCTCGAGATAAGGTCTCCCTAAGGCAACCCTTAGATAAGATGGTCCTTCCTGTCATAGCAGCAGGTCCCTGGGGTGGGTCCGGAGATGCTGGAGGGGTGACAATGGCCTGGGTTGATTTAGAAGTCGTTGAATTAGCCTTAGCTTTCCCTTTTGCATTTTTTGATACAGTTCTATGAGTTGTACTTGCCTCAGGCCTAGCCCTCTTTGAAGGACCCGGATAAGCATCCAGAGTGACTTTGGGGCGCTCAGCCCACTTGGTTGAACCAAGAAGAGAGAAGGGATTGGTTAATTGCATATTTGAGTTCAGACTAGACTGAGTCTGAGAGCTCTCGGGACAATTCCCTGTGAAACCGGCACGCTCCACTATTCCCGGCACGCTAGCATTACCAGGCAACGGCCCGATCACAGCATCAGAGGGGAATTCGAGTGAGCCAGTCTTCAGCAATCGTCTTCGGGCGATCTTGGTCGGAGCTTGCCACCCGTCAACGGAGTCCGATCTGTCAGAAGAAGACGGCAGCTTCCCCGGCAGCGACTAAGAGCCAGCTCTAGCAGGGCCCTGACTGCATCGTCTTCCTCCTCAGCTCAGGGCCAGCAGCATGGGGGGTTTACGGTGCCTAACAGCGGCCATCCACGGCCCAAATTTGGAGCCAACGGAGGAGGAAGCTGCAGCCGGCGCTGGCGAGCACGGACCGGAGAAGTGAAGCGATCCGCAATGAGTACATATGCCTTCCAAGTGCTCGTAGGAGAACTGTTGCCAAAATGGAGATCTTCTTCCTCTGATTCTGGCACCTGGGCGGAGCGGCTTGCTGAGATCAACACAAGCACAGACTCTGGCAAATCCACCCCGACTCTTTGCTGCAGTAGAGGAATCAGGGAAGAGGTATTCTCCAGCCGGGAGGATGATGGATCGGAGGATGTCATCTGTCCAAAACTCCATTGGCAGTTGGGGCAAGCGGATCCAAAGCAGGGCGAAAGGAACAGAGTTCCCTGCTGGAATAAATTCCGAGCTCCAAACCTCTGTAGCTATGGGTTGCCCATTAGCAACCCACGGACGATCCAGCACCATGGACTTTGCAGTGAGGTCTGAGAAACGAAATATGATGCATCTGTGAGCAAGAGACACCGCTTCAACCTCGCCGAAAACTCCACCACGCCTGAACTCCCGAATGATCGCGTCTGGAGGCACCCAGCGGTTGATGCTCCTGGCGATAATTGAGTTCTTCTCCCATCTGATGGCTTCGTCTTCCAAGGCATCAGAGGGGACCTGGACTATATCAGGGAACCGGAGCTCAAGATCGGCTACCTCTGCCGGCGACGGAGAGGGGACAGACCAAACATAGAGAGTGTCAAGGGCTCTTCTCCTTGCCGCTCGATCACCTAATGCACCATCAGCAGCACCAAGGATGGATGGGAGGAACAGCTTGAGCCATAATCCGATGAAGAGCAACCGGAGAGATCAGCGGCGATCGCCAGAGATCAAGCAGGAAACAGTCGGAAAGTTAATCTTAAAGCACAAAAAAAGTTGCAGAAACACTGTAGCAAACGCTTGAAAAACATTTTTTGCCCACATCATTCACATAAAACCGGTGTCAAATGACACCGGTTTAAAAAAGGACTCGTAACGAAAATGCCAATTTATGCAAAACTCCCAAGGCCCACACGATAAGAAAATTTTGCACGTCTTAAGTCATGGCAACGGAAGAATAGTTGCACTCTTCCACGCTTTGTACTAGTGGAAAGGACATCGTTTTAAGGATGTGGGTGAAAAAAAAAACAAAAAAAAACTAAACCATACTTAGGTCTTCGCTCAGGTGTCTGCTTTAAAATTCATGTATTCGGCTGTTGCTCTCCGATCTCCGGTGTTAGTCACCGCCGATCCTAATCGTGTGCCATCGATCGATGGCGTTCTCTCCGTCTGCTTCTCCAGTGGTCCCGGATGATGAAAAGAAGGATGGGATGTCATGACGTCATGCCGTTGACAACCGATTTGTCTAGATGGCTTCGTCTCCATCTCCGGCGGAAATATTTGAGCTTGAGCGCAAGTTCCCAAAGGTTGTGCAGGTTCTTGTTAAAGCCTTGAAGGAGAAAGCTGATGGTTGGGGGAAGATGGCGGTTATTACTCGGAGCCTCTCCCGATGGGTTGCAGAGATTTTCCTAGCTAATCAATTGGGTGAAGAGTTCTTAAAGAAATTTGCAGTACTTAGTTTGGGGACTGGTTAAACCATATATTGTGATTGGTTGATCTTGGCCGACAATAGGTGGTGGTTCCCAGCAACCGATGATCAGGATTGGTTTAGGGATTAGATGAAAGGATTAAGCCTGATTCAATTGGGTAATTTTAAGATAAGAAGAAGGGATTTCTATTGGGTTAATAATTAGTTATTAATATTTCCTTTATCTTTTAGGCTCAGTGTAATCCTGTGACTCGATCGGGGTTCAAACCTAGCTTAAGAAGAATAACGGATGTAGGTCCTTAGATTGGGCTTAGCTATCTAGGAACTAGATATTAATTATTGTATTATTATGAAAGTTAAAATTTAAAAATTTATGATGTAGGTGAATAGCAACCTTAAGCTAATCTGAATGACAACAGGATTAGCAAATTTTGATAAGTAAGCTAATCATAAATTAGAAGATATTTTAAAATTATTTAATAATATATATATCTATCTAAAGATTTATGAATTACTAGTTAAATTAATACTTTATTTTTCTTATATATGTGCAAATAAATGAAGTATTAATGTTTTCATGCTTACTTGTTACATATTAGAATTAAAAAAATATTTTTGGATAGCTATTTATTGCAAAATATTGGATCAAGTGAGTAGATCATATATAATTGTTAAGATTATTTTTGTCATGAAATTTTTATTATAAGACAAATGAAGGGAAGACTTCAACATCCACGTTTATTAAAGTTTGATTTTCACATTTAGGGAAGACTTCAACACCCGCATTTTTCTCCGTCGAACATCCACGCAGTGGAAATTTTCGTACGTCATCTGTCGTGGCAATGAAGGGAGAGCTGCATCTTCTACACTACGTTCACATGGAAAGGATATCATTCTAAAGATGCGGATGGAGTCATCTTTCACGACTCATTCAAACGAAGACTTCTTCCCTCTCTTTGGTTTCTCTCTATCTGATGGAGGGGTTGCTTTCTTGCAGATGGTCATTAATTGCCTCCGGCCATCCTATCTCTATTTTCCAACAGGACAGTGCTTTCCTCTGAATTTCCTATAGACAATCCATCATCCTCCACCCGCTTATAAGATGGAGCGTTCGCGGATATCGGGCTGGGAAAGTTTCGTGGTTGGAAACGGCAGGGATGACGCGGAAGGCTCTTCTCATCCTTTCCGTGCTCCTTTTGCTCTCAAGCACTTCTCTCGTTACTCCGGCCCGTCTGAAGCCTGGTGAGTATTCTAATTGCTCCCTTTGAATTAATATCGTGAGCTGAGTTATACCATTTAATGAAATAAGGTCATCGGTGCAAAGCACTTCAGTGACTTACGCATACGGGTCATGTAAATTATTAGGATGGCCGGTAGAGCCTAAACTAACGCTACCGTCTCTACGTACCGTTGGATTGGGTTGACATTATGAGTACAATCAGAATGGGTTTTCGATATTTCGTTTGGACCCAGAACCAAATCGGCACTCGCTTAATCTAACAAAACTTGTTAAAATATTTTTTTATAATCAACTCATAAAATTCACAATGTCTAAATAATTCGCAATCTATATTATATCAGCTAACCTTGAAAACCCTTATTGGGCATTGCAATGAAAACAATGGCCGTTATTTATCAATTTTTCGCTTAGGACGCCTTGAATTTTTTATGAATTGCTGGGTCTTCTAAGTGAAGGGTGGGGACTAATTATGTTCTGAACTAGTTGGTATGAGGAGAGCCATTGAAAATTCCACATTAAAATTATTGCCCATATGATCGTTGATTTGAATTAACGATTGAAACTTTGAAGATTTTATAAACATAATCAATATTAGAAGAATCGCATGGAAGAAAAGGCAAGTTAGGATTCTATGAAATGAAGACAATATATGTCATAAGGGCTTCACGTGCGATCGGACCAATCATCGTTGTTGGCTAATGTCTTTGATTATATTTTTGATATATATGATCTACTAACTAATATTTGATTTTCTTTATTTAAAATATTTATTTCAAAATTTTAGACAACAAATGCAGTTTTTTAAGAGACTAATATACTATACTAATCGCTGCAAGAAGACTGATATACTGTACTAATCATTGCAATTCTGCAGAAGATCCGCATCAGCGTTCTCTGTACTTTTCTTCCAATCAACCGGATCAGGATCGGTCCAATTCGCCGACCCGGTTTCCTCCCAGTTGGCCCCCGATTACTCCCAATGGAACATTGTGTTAAACCGAAATGTCCTCCTCCTCTTAATGCTAAACACTGATGAAAAGAGATCTATTACTCGTATAACAAATGTACGATTAAAAATAATCTTCATTCTCTATTTATAAGGATTATTATTAGATAGGACTCCAAGTCGTATAATACTACATGTGTTTGATCATTTTATAATTATCCTTGTAATGAAATAAAAAATTTTATTTCTATTATTATTTAATTAGAGACTCTTATTGCTTCATAGTTATTTGGTATGAATAACCACTAACTAAATACCAGTATGGATGGCTTTTAGAACCTCTCCCACCACGTCTTATCCATTACTTGAACCTTACTTTATACCATATCATTAAGCATTAAAACACAAAAAAACAATTATGCCACCCCAGGAGTAGAGCGCTACCGTCCAAATTGGAAGACTTGAGGAGTGCTAGCGGGACAAAAATGGCATCCGCGGAATGGGAAACCTAGTGGAGGAAGAAGCCTCTAATATGTGTGGACAAGATAGTTTTGTAAGCGAGCAGACCATTCTTATCTTTTTCTTGATCCGAGGATATATACCGTTTTACTTTTGACGGGTATCTGGAGGAAGAGAAAACTTCCCTTTAAATTTATTAAAAGAGGATAAAATAATGGTTACAATAAAACATACTGAGGGAGAGGAGATTAGAGGTACGAGAGAGTCCACTGTTCTACACTTTGGATAAAAGTTAGTTTGGCCCCTTTGCCGATTGCACGCATGTTAAACTTATTAAAAGAACGACTTGATAAACCAATCCTGGTCCTTCAAATATTTCAAGATGCTTTCGTAACTCAGCTGGTTTTTATTGGTCCGTTTGACTGGTATCGCGAATAACGTTATGTGACGAAGCCAAGCGAACAGTGCCACAAGAGTCGAGTGGAGTGCTTTTATGAGTGATTTCTTCCTTCCTTTCAACACGAAATGAGTGATATTTCTGGGTTACCCATAGTACCGTTCACCTGAACATATTTTAGTACGTTTGAAATCTCCAACCTCAACGAAGGTCTTTTTAATGCAGAACACTTGATAATCCAATTAGCAATGAGAGGACGTATTATATTTTGGACGACATGGAGATGTGGAGTGCCATAGAACAAGAGTAATGTCACGCTTCAGTTCCAAAATTCGAGCTAAAATGACAACCCGCCGCATGCCAGACATGCAATGCGTATCGAACTTCATCACAAAAATCAATATAAAACAAAAATTAAATTCATGATTTATTACAAACCATAATTATCAGTCTTGGGCTACCAGCCCTACACACAAGCAACACCGAACTATATCAATATAATGGAACTAAATTTATTTAATAAAAGCTCCATCTATCCCAAATTCCTTCTTCATTCGTGAGGCTCTGAAAAACATTGTGAGAATTCTATGAGCTCATACTCAATAAGTAGCCTAATACAATTTTAAATTACATTTATTATACTATCAGCATATTCATGTCATCAGATCAAAATAATTTGGAAGCTTAATTAAATAATAAATACTAGAATATGCGATGTAAACAAAACACTGTTTATACTGTCATTGTTTTCCTTTATGTGTCCCACGGCCCTACGGCACTCATCTTGTGTATCACTCTTAAATGTCCCCTAAGAGGAAGGGTCCTAGTACCAGTATTCTGTCATATCATAATCTGTCATATCATAATCTGTCATATGATAACCACGGCGATACATAAATTTTTACTGTAATTATCATAATTACATATTATCATCTCGATAGTAACAACATAATTTTGCAAGATTAACATAATTGCATTTAACTGTAAGTTCACAATTTACAAATTAAATAATTTATAAAATTATAATACTTGGCTTACTTACCTCAGTATGCAAATTTCAATTGATAACCTAGCTATTTGGACACCTGGGTACCTACAGTATCATTTTACATTATTAAAATTTTAAAATCTGAATAATAAAATGATTCTTAAAACTCTACCCAGACCACTTCATGGGCCCAACTTTGGGCTCGAATATCTCTCAATATATTTGTCCAAATGGGGATTTAAAAATATCCCAAGAAACTAGATTCAATCATGATTCGGGCCATATATTTACTTTGTCATTCTCGGCCACCTACAGGGCCCAAAAAGTGGCTCAAAAATGGCTCACAGATCAATCCAACAAGGCCCAAATCAAGACAGCCCAACACAAGATGTACAGGGTAAACTATACCCCAACCTCTTTGATTAATAACAATCTCAAGAAGAAGACAAGATGAATATGTGCCGTAGCACTACAAGAAATATCAAACCGATCTCTCCCTCACCTTGCCTCAGGTTACAAGATCACTCATCCGTAACCCGTAGATGATCGCCTGTAGGAAGCTCCTCAACGGCTCCGCTCCGATCGTCTCTTCTCTTTCTCCTCCTTCTCGCCCAAGGTGGAGAACAAAAGATGCCTTCAATTTGATGGCTGGTTGGATTGGATTCTCCTTGATTCCTCTCCGTTCAATGCTCTTTCCGAAGACCTCTGCCCTCTTATTTATAGTGCAGCCGTTGCCTTATCCAAAGCTTCACCCGTTCTTATCTTATCCTCATGCACCGCCTCCTTCAATGCACCGCCTAAACTCTTGTAAATCTTATCCTTTGATGGGCGTTGGATAGGCTAATGAAGGACTCCTAGTTGCAGCTGATTTGACGCATGAAAACTTCATCCAAAAAGCTCCATCGATAATTTTGGATAAAGGCCAACTTATCCATAACTAACTCCCCCAAAGATCTTATCCAAATCTTCTTGTTTGTTGCTTGTGGATCACAGGGATTACATTCTCCCCTCCTTATAAAAATTTCGGCCTCAAAATTATTAACTTTTCATTAGAAAAAATTAAAATTTAATTTTGTCACACGATCAACTAAGTCTTTATTCAAAAGTCAACAGTCGTAGCTATATCATTAACTATATTAGGATATAAATAGTTGTGGATACTTCTTTTTCATTTTCTCTAATCCCAAATCTCATCACATCTTTGGTTGGTGATACCCTTAAGAAAACATAGTCCCCAATCTGGAATTCCAATTCCCTTCTTCTGACCTCAGCATAGCTCTTTTGCCTGCTCTGAGCTGTACGAAGATGCTCCCTGATCAAATGCACCTTATCTACTGTCTGCTGAATCAGTTCAGGGCCTAGCAATTTTCTCTCTCCCACATCATCCCAATATAAAGGAGATCTGCACCTCCTACCATACAGAGCTTCAAACGGAGCTATTTGGATACTGGCCTGGTAACTATTATTATATGCAAACTCCACCAAAGGTAAATGGTTATCCCAAGCTCCACCCAAGTCCATTACACAGGCTCGCAACATATCTTCCAGAATCTGTATGGTCCTCTCTGATTGCCCATCTGACTGAGGATGATAGGCAGTACTGAAGTTTAATTTAGTTCCCATGGCCTTATGAAGACTCTGCTAAAACTAGGACACAAACCTGGTATCCCTATCTGATACAATAGATACAGGAACACCATGGAGTCTCACGATCTACTCAATATACAAATTAGCCAAGTCTCATGATCTACTCAATATACAAATTAGCCAATCTTTCACTAGAGACCCAAACTCTGAAAGGTAGGAAATAAGCTGATTTTGTTAGTCTGTCCATAATAACCCAAACTGCATCGTTACTCCTAGGAGTTTTGGGCAGACCAGTCACAAAGTCCATTGTAATCTTTTTCCATTTCCACTGTGGAATCATCAGAGACTGAAGAGGTCCCGTAGGCCTTTGATGCTCGGCCTTCACTTGCTGACACACCAAGCACTTGGCCACATACTGAGCAATATCCCTCTTCATACCTTTCCACCAAAAATTTTCTTTTAAGTCTCTGTATATCTTAGTGCCACCTGGATGCACAATATAAGAAGAGTAGTGAGCCTCCTTCAAAATTTTAGCCTTCAGTTCATCAATGTTTGGCACACAAAGTCTTCATTCAAATTTTAGGAATCCATCCTCCATTACATAAAATTCATTCTGAACTCCTGACTACATAACTTCTTTAATCCTTTGTAGATCGGAATCTTCTATCTGGGAGGACTTGATTCTGTCAACTAGGGTCGGCTGGAGTACAAGTGCTGCAACAAGCCCATCAGACTGCTGTACTCTCAGACCAACCTTCCACTTTTTCAGATCTCTCAATATGTGAGGCTGGGAAGTAATCATAGCAGCTAACTCAGAAGAGGATTTTCTGCTCAAAGCGTTAGCCACTACATTGGCCTTCCCAAGATGATACTGTAGATTCAGGTCATAATCCTTTAATAATTCCAACCACCTCCTCTGCCTTAAATTTAGCTCCTTCTGTGTGAAGATGTATTTTAGACTCTTATGATCTGTATACACATCACACGATACTCCATATAGATAATGCTGCCAAATCTTCAGAGCAAAAACCACAACAGCCAATTCCAGATCATGAGTAGGATAATTTTGCTCATAAGGTTTCAATTGTCTGGAGGCATAAGCTATCACCCTTTCATTCTGCATCAAAACACATCCCAATCCTTTCCGAGAGGCATCAGTGTATATAGTAAAACCTTTAGATCCTGTCGGAAGAACAAGAATGTGAGCTAATACCAGGCACTGCTTTAACTCCTAGAAACTTTTCTCACACTCTACTGTCCAGTCAAACTTCACTCGCTTTTGGGTTAAGCGAGTTAGGGGTAGAGCAATGCAAGATAAATTCTCCATAAATTTACGGTAATACCCGGCTAACCCCAAGAAGCTTCTTAAATTTTGCGCGTCTTAAGTCATGACAATAGAAGAAGAGTTGCACTCTTCCACGCTTTGTGCTAGCGGAATGGATATCGTTTTAAAGACGTGGGTGAAAAAAAAAAAACTAAACCATACTTAGGTTTTCGCTCAGGTGTCTGCTTTGAGATTCGTGCATCCGATTGTTACTCTTCGATCTCCGGTGTTAGTCATCGCCGGTCCTGATCGTGTGTCATCGGTCGATGGCATTCTCTCCGTCTGCTTCTCCAGTGATCTGGGATGGTGGGAAGAAGGATGGGATGTCATCACGTCGTGCCGTTGACAACCGATTTGTCTAGGTGGCTTGGTCTCCATATCCGGCGGAAATATTTGAGCTTGAGGGCCAATTCCCGAAGGTTGTGCAGGTCCCTATTAAAGCCTTGAAGGAGAAAGCTGATGGTTGGGGGAAGATGATGGTTATTGCTCGGAGCCTCTCCCGATGAGTTCCGTCTAAGGCTATTGTCCGAGAGTTCCGTCGAGCTGGCATCTCCGGCGAGGCAGAGTCCGTTAGTTTGGCACCATATAATAGTACTGATTGCAACCTAAATTAATAGTTAGATTAGTATTGTATAGATATGGCATTCATTGCATCTAATTTGATAGTTAGATTGACACTGTATATTGCAACTGTTGTAGTTTAAATTGATAGTCAGATTCGTATCATGTAAAACCAAGCTTAGCCTAGAAAAATGATCAGACTAGATTTTTGTTTTCATGGCTTTTGCCATCAAAAATAAGCTCTATTCGCTTGTGTTCTTAAGAAGTTTCGCAGGTCTCTATAGCCATGTTAGATGGCTAGCAGGGACCGGACCTCCACTAGAGAAGAGATCCGACAATAGCCGGTGATTGGGAGGCTTTGGCCGATTAGGATTATTTTCAGGTTGCAGAGAGTTCCCTAGCTAATCAATTGAGTGAAGAGTTCTTAAAGAAATTTGCTTCAAGCCTAAGAGTACTTAATTAGTTTGGGGACTGGTTCAACCATATATTGTGATTGGTTGATCTTGGCCGACGATAGGTGGTGGTTCCCAGCAACCGATGATCAGGATTGGTTTAGGGATTAGATGAAAGGATTAAGCCTGATTCAATTGGGTAATTTTAAGATAAGAAGAAGGGATTTCTATTGGGTTAATAATTAGTTATTAATATTTCCTTTATCTTTTAGGCTCAGTGTAATCCTGTGACTCGATCGGGGTTCAAACCTAGCTTAAGAAGAATAACGGATGTAGGTCCTTAGATTGGGCTTAGCTATCTAGGAACTAGATATTAATTATTGTATTATTATGAAAGTTAAAATTTAAAAATTTATGATGTAGGTGAATAGCGACCTTAAGCTAATCTGAATGACAACAAGGATTAGCAAATTTTGATAAGTAAGCTAATCATAAATTAGAAGATATTTTAAAATTATTTAATAATATATATATATATCTAAAGATTTATGAATTACTAGTTAAATTAATACTTTATTTTTCTTATGTGCAAATAAATGAAGTATTAATGTTTTAATGCTTACTTGTTACATATTAGAATTAAAAAAAAATTTTGCATAGCTATTTATTGCAAAATATTGGATCAAGTGAGTAGATCATATATAATTGTTAAGATTATTTTTGTCATGAAATTTTTATTATAAGACAAATGAAGGGAAGACTTCAACATCCATGTTTATTAAAGTTTGATTTTCACATTTAGGGAAGACTTCAACACCCGCATTTTTCTCCGTCGAACATCCACGCAGAGAAATTTTCGTACGTCATCTGTCGTGGCAATGAAGGGGAGCTGCATCTTCCACACTACGTTCACATGGAAAGGATATCATTCTAAAGATGCGGATGGAGTCATCTTTCACGACTCATTCAAACGAAGACTTCTTCCCTCTCTTTGGTTTCTCTCTATCTGAGGGGTTGCTTTCTTACAGATGGTCATTAATTGCCTCCGGCCATCCTATCTCTATTTTCCAACAGGATAGTGCTTTCCTCTGAATTTTCTATAGACAATCCTAAAGAATCACACTTGCTTATTGCTAAAAGAATATTTAAATATTTAAATGGAATAGTAAATTTAGGTATATTGTATGACAAACAATCTAGCATTGACTTAATAGGATACACTGATTCAGACTTTGCTAGATGTAAATTAGATAGGAAATCAACCACTGGAACTTGCAGTTTCTAGGTGTTAACTTAATTTCATGGTTTAGCAAAAAGCAAACTTCAGAATCACTGTCTACGGCCGAGGCCGAATACGTTGCAGCTGAAAGTTGCTGTGCTAAAATCTTATGAATTAAGCAACAGCTAGAAAATTATGGTATTAAACAAAAAGCCATACCTATAAAATGTGATAATACAAGTGCAATTAGTTTAACTAAGAATCCTATTCAACATTCCAGAACAAAACATATTGAAATTAGACATCATTTCATTAGAGATCACGTAAATAATGGAAACATTGTTATTGAATTTTTAAATACTAAAAATTAAATTGCTGATATTTTCACTAAGCCTCTTGATGAAACAAAATTTTATGAAATCAAAAGAGAATTAGGAATGCTTGATCCAACCATTAATGAATCAATTAATGAATTAATATAATGCCAAATTGATGTGACATTTTATAATCAAATCAATTAAAAGGAACATCTTATCAAATTAAATGCTTGAGTATGCTGCAAGTTTTAAGCTTTTTCATCTTTATGAAAGCATAACTTCCATAAATTCATCCACCAACCGGCCATTTGAAACTTTTTTCATTTTATTGATGGTAGTTAACCGATCATGCAACCAAACAGTCACCTGGCCAGCTAACCATCAAGTTCTCTCCCTATATAACCTTTTTCACCAAACCTTTGTTTCATTTCAAGCCGTCTCCCTCAACCGAGCGTCTTCTCCTCTCATTGTTTCAGTCTCATCATCTCTTCATTCCATCAATCCTTCTATCAATCTTCTTCCATTCATTCAATCAATCCAACTTGAAGATAGTTGATGGCTCCCAAGAAGAAGACAATCGCAAGAGATGATAATTGTGCTTATCTTTGCCAGAAGTCTTCTACTTCTTCATCTCAGATCAACTCCTTTCTTGCTTCTAAATCTTTTGCTCATGGAAGGTTAGTTGATTTTAACTTCTTAGAACAGGAAGGTTTTAAAATTGGAAAACTGTTAGTTAATCAAGGATGGGATAAGCTTTTATCTACCAAGAGACCTATTTATCCTGAGCTTATTAGGAAATTTTATGAAAATATCTCTTTTGGTAGTGGGACTATCTCTTCCTTTGGGAAAAAACTAAAATCGACCTAGACTACAAAATGTTAGGTTTTGCTCTAAATATTCCATCTAATGGTTTCTTAGAAATCCTTCCTAGTGAACGTGGATATAAAATAGGTTGAATCCTTAATATTGACGACAATGAAGCTGGTAATATTGAAACTCTATATGCTAACATGTTATCTATAGAAAATAGATTATTCCACAGTATCATTGCCAAAATCTTTGCCCCACGTGTTGGTTCGTTTAATGTAGTAAATGATAGAGACATATGTTTAATGTATGACATCTTAATAGAAGACCCTGTTGATCTACCTCAACTAATGATGACCGTAATGAAAGAATCTCTGTCTAGATCTAAGGCTGCATTGCCCTACGGAATGTTTCTCACTTATGTATTTGAGTTTTTCAATATTAAGCTTAAGGAAGAAACTGCAGTGGCATTACGTTACTCTAACGTTTTTAATGCTCATTCACTGCACCGTATGGACTTTTCCAAATGGGATGGTATTTGGTTAAAAGGTTAGATCTAGGACTGGTCAGTCTAGTATGCCAACGCCAAATGTGACTTAATCCGCTTGTTCTCCTCAGAACTTCTTCAATTTTGACTTCAACCAACCGAATCCGTACGTTGCTGCTATGTCTGCTGACCAAAATCCTTTTCTATCTGATCCACCTAATATGAATGCTTCTGGACCTTCATATCATAATGACAACCAAGCTCCTGCTCCTCTTCCTTTGGTTCATCTTAGTGATGATATAATTCACCATATTATCAATGAATTGACCCTTGCCACTTCTAATCGAAGCTCTGGAGATAGTGCTTCTTCTATCAATGATTAGACTCTTGTACCACATATTTCTTCTGTTTTTGAGACCATGTCTCAGTTTAAAATTACTCTTAATCAACTTGTCCATGATGTGAACATTCTTAATGGAAGAGTTTTTCATCACAATGAATCTGTCATGGATCGGATTCTAAAAGAGATAAATTTCCTAAAGGTAAGCTTGAGAATTTTGAAACTATGGCAGAGTGGGTAGAATGCCAAATGAGATCCAACCAGACCCAGACTCGAGATGCAACAAACGCTATCAACCATTGGACCACAACTCTCTCTAGGCTGAGTCATCTCATGGAGACTTACATCACTCTTTCTGCCGGTTCTGCACCTGATGCTTCTTATTCTCATCCACACCTCTGGACGCCGCCGACACAGCCATCCTCCAACAAGCCTGGACCTTCTGCAACAAACGTTGTCTCATCAGTGCATATTTCTTCTTCAGATGACGACAAGTGACTATGTTTGACTTAAGTAGTAACCGTACTTGGTATTGTTTATGTAATGCATGTTTAGGACTATGTTTTATGACTTAAAACCATGACATGCAATATTTGTATTGTCTTTACTCTATTTTGTAATGATCTGAATGACTGCTCTAATTATGTAATGAATGGTAACATCTCCTTGGTATGTTATGCTTAAATTTATTGCAAGACTCTTCAAACTTCTTTTTGATTAATGACAAAAAGGGAGAGAAGAATATTGCATACATTAAGAAAAGGAGAAAAATAATAACTCCATATATTCAGGGGGAGAAAAGAGTTCACTTATTCAGATTGACAAGGGGAGAAAGTAATGTTTTTCTGAATACACTCCTGTCTATTTATTAAACTTCCTATATTTGCTTCTTTCATGTTTAATGGTTTTGTCATCATCAAAAAGGGGGAGATTGTTGACTCCAGATTGGTTTTGATGATTACAAAACAATTAAGCAACTCTAAGCTTGATACACGAAAGTTCGATTGCCTTGCAAGTAAGTATCTTCATGCAAAAATTAATTGGTAAGAGAATAAGTCATTTTATTTTGCCTTAGATAATTTTATTGGCTTGGGAGTTAACTCGTTAGCTAACTTGTTATTCCATTTATCTAGCTGGCACACCTTTCAGCTAACTAGTAAGTTATCTCTGTGAGTTGGCCGATCGGTTGCCTATTTTAGTTAGCTGGTTAGCTAGCTTGTTAGCTAGCTGGAGTTCATTCAGTTAGCTAAGATGCTCGTCACTGTGCTGGCCAAATGATCTTCATTTTTAGCTAACTGGTTAGTTAGCTTGGGATGCCTTGGAGCTAACTGGAATCCATTTTAGCTAACTCCAGTTGCCTGTTATCTTTCCTGGCCGAATGGTCTTCAATTTTAGCTAACTGTTGAGCTAGCTGTCGGATCTTCTAGCTAGCTGGCGTTTCTTGAAGTTAACTGCTTAGCTAACTATTTTATCTTGGAGCTAACTGCTTAGCTAACTATTTTTCACAGGAAAGGTTCAAGCCGTGTGGATTCAAATTTTAGTTAATTGAAGAGCTAGCTATCTGTTAGTTAGTTAGCTGGAGAGTTAGCTACTTTATTCAGACGTGTGGCTGTCTTTTTGCTCAGCTAGCTGGAGAGCTAACTAAGCTGGGCGGTTTCTATGTTGTTTTTGAAATTAGTTAGCTAGTGAGCTAACTGATTCTTCTTTAGTTAGCTATTGAGCTAACTCCCCTTCACCTGTAACTCTTGCAACCGTGAGCCTTCAAATTTTAGTTAGCTAGGGAGCTAACTAGCATAGCATGGCTTCTTTCTCATGCCGTTTGAATTGTCTGTTAGTTAGCTGAAGAGCTAACTATCTTTTGCTTAGTTAGCTACTGAGCTAACTAAGAGTACTGTACTTTGTCTCTTGGCCGTTTACCTTTTGCTATTAGTTAGCTGGGAAGCTAAGTAGCAATCTTTTTAGTTGCCTAAGGAGCTGCCTCTGGATGCCTTTTTTCTACCGTGGCCTCTCTTGTGAGCTAGTTGACTAGCTAGCTGGGGTTTCCTGCTTATCTCTTGGCCAAATGCTTTCAAGTTTTTAGCTACCTGGATTTATTTTCAGCCAACTACCGCCCGAGTTCTTGAGTTTGCTTTTTCTCTCTTACTCTCTTTCTATTGTTATTTTGAGCTACATTTAACTTTTGGATTTTTGAATCGTTTCAGGATTCTTCCTTCTTCAAATGGAGATCTGTATTCAATGCTTAAGGAAGACATATTACAACAGTTATATTTTCTTTCCGTTTTTATTTCCATTTGTTCCTAATGTGTCTAACGGATATCTTTTTGTTGGATCATTATAAATAGCTGTGATTAGAAGCACACTATGACGATTTTTGAAAAAGGAATTTTTAAGAGGAAGAAATCCAAGAAAAGAGCATTCACTACATATTGTTGAGTGGTTGATAAAGGAGTTGTTGTGCATTCAAGTTCATTCATTGCTCCAAAAAGTCGTCTTTGAAGTATTTCAAGCAATCAAGACTTCAGCTACTTCGACCTCATTCATTTATTGCTGAAATTATTGCTTCAAAAGTTGTAAAGTATACTCTGAATATTTTCTCATTGTAGGAGCTTTTCTTTAACATTCTTTGATTATTTTGAAAAAGGGTTAGTGTTAACCCTGATTATTGTTGGTTTCCTTGTGCCTTGAAACAAGAGGACTAGCCTAAGTTTGGCTAGGGAATTTGGCTTCCTTGTGCCGTGAAACAAGAGGACTAGCCTGGTGTGGTTAGGGGTTTTTGGCTGCCTTATGCCGTATAGACAAGAGGGTTAGCCGGGGAAGGCTAGAGGTTGTAATCGTTGTGATACGATTAGTGGAATTCCCAAAGGTTTTGGGGAGTGGATGTAGGTGCTGAGTTTGGCACCGAACCACTATAAACTTCTGTGTGTTTGTGGTTGTTTGATTCTCTATTGTTATCATTCTGTGCACTCCACTACATCGCTGCAAATCAAAATTAGGGTTTAAGCACATACTTGCAATAGTAATTAATTTTTTAATAACCCAATTCACCCCCCTCTTGGGTTACTATATCTGGGCAACAATTAGGCATAAAAATACAATTAATTTGAATTTGATTGAATCTTTTTAAAAATAACGATATGTTATTTTGAGGTTCCAACTCAATCTTTATAACAGAAAAATAATTTATCCTAATGGATAAAGCTTTATTTTATGGAACCAATTAAACCATACCGAAGGAGGTTGCTCATGCTTACAAAATTAAAAATAATAATTTTTAATGAAAGCCCAAAAATATTGCCAAAGGCATGAACCGATCCAAAATTCATGCATTAATTATTCATAAATGTTATCCCCTTCAATATCGGTTTATAAAAAATGGCCAAACCGAACTCCACGCAATTAGAACGCAACGCGTTCGAACGAGTTCCATGATTTTCTTTAGACTTCCGGTGAAGAAATTCTACGCCCCTTTTGGAGATTTAATTCCACGGAACAGGGCGTTATAAATTAATAAAAACTAGAGGAATTCTACGCAAGAAAGATTTTCTAGATTTCCGCTAGAATTCCATGCAACTTCCTTTGGACTTCCATGGAACTAATTTATGCAACGCCCTTTGTTACCTCCACGGATTGCGTGCATTAATGCCATGCATTTGTGGCTACAACTAAATTTCCAGCAAAAAAATCGACCATACAAGATCCCACAAAAATTCTTCCCAACTAAGTGGACATAATTGGAAAAAAAATTCCTAAACAATTCCCTTAAAAAAATGAGATAACACATCAAAAATATACCTCAATGCATTATTATGATTTTAAAAGGAAACCAATCCCATTCGGTTACCTCAATCCATGGAATTTCGGAATCCCATGCAACGCAATAGAATCCGTTATCCCAATAAATTTTATGAAAATCATGTTAGTTTATGGAATTCTAAAAATATTAGGATTTCCTTTTCTTTCCTAACGCCCACAAGAGATTTGAGGGAAGGAAATCTGGATTCACAACCCCTTTCGAGAGCGGATATGGAAACTCCATGCAACTGCCTAGATTTCCAGTGCAATAACTCAGAGTTCTAGTAACTCTACATAATGCCCCTTTTCTCCGCTGTTCCCACGAAAAATCATGAATCTTAAAGCCAAAGAAAAGCCTTATTTTTTTTTATAATTGCATAATAGAGAAGAAGCAACTTGATTCTCAACGAAGGCAACGTGTTTGGGAAAGGCAATGCGTTCGAAAAAAAATTTTCAGTAGAAAAAAAATTCCAATGAATTAAACACATTGCCGATAAATTCTTTTATTTAAAATTAAATATAAATTTAATTATATCAAAAATTGAACTTTATCTTATAGTTATCTGATCTGTCTCTTCAAAAGAAGAGGACCGCGTGAGACTTATGATGCAGCAAATATCTTTCGCTTTTAACATCAAAATTCATTATTATTTTGATGCACTAAGACTTTTATTTAAAAATCTGGATCTACAGATATTAAAAATATTATTGGCATCAAAATAAAAAACTAATGAATGTTTGTCTCACGGTTACTAAATAAAACCAAAGAAGTCATATGCACAAATACGAATATCAATGCATATAACCAAAAATTTTCTCAAGTATTCAACATGAATAGGGCTCTAATACCAATTGTTGGAAATTAAATCCGAACCTTTGGTGAAGACCATCACCATAAAGCCTAAGAATCATTCATGTTAATCATTAAAAATCTATAATTAATAAACGTAAGCATACCTAAATCCATATTGCTTGATTGCTCTATAGAGTCTTGCAATTGGCCTTCCAGATCAATACGTACTCCCAAAGAGCCCTTTAGAATTTTTTCTAGGCTATTCTTTCTGATGATGGTATTGATAGAGATATAGACTAAAAGATATGCTTTATGTTATGTCTTTACATTTTAATGAGAATTCATTTTGAGCAATGTGTGCCATTTACTATATATGTACATGTGTCTAGTATTTACAAAGAGTATTTGATCTAGTGTGTAGAGTACGGCTTACACACAGAAGACTAGATCATCGGTTCTTTTGGAATACAAGTTTATTGTTCATAGTTTTAGATGGAATTGGACACACCATCAGTAGAATTGTAGCACAAATTTTTAGTAGGTCTATCTTGACTACGGGGAATGGTTTATTCTAACTATCTGTGCTAGTACACTTTGTGTGTATTGAACAGGACCCAGTTGAGTTAATTATTTTATACTGACTTTACAAAATAATTTAAAACTCATGAATATTATGATTACTTATGCTCTTAATCCGAATTCTATTTCTAGACACGTGTATGTACTGATTATTGCTTTGATTACACATAGAGTGAGATCTATATGAGTCAATAAACTCAGTGGGTTGGGCAATAACATTATATATATGGTGAATATTAATAGTTGAAGGAATCCACGCCCTGTTAATTTGGATTGATGATATCCCCTTGAGAAAGCTTATAAGTTTTGATTGTATCAAATCTTGCAAGTGGATTTTGAATCCGATATATCAAATAAGTTAAGTGGATAAGTCTCAAGGATAATAAAAGCCAATTAAATTATATTGTCAGTAATTAAATTTAATTGGTGGATATCTGTAATCTTAACGTGGGTAGATAATAAGTATTTAATATAAAGGCTCAAAATATAAATTTGAATATGATTAGGAGTACAATTATAATTCTTTAGTGGAATGAATTGTAATTTACGTAATTGAATCCTAACCCGGGGTAGGATTGGGAGATTTAATTACGTGAGAAGTCCTTTTCTATTTGCCTATTGGTCCCTGTTGTAGCGTATAAATACCCTCTCAGTTGGTTGCTAGGGTTAACGTTTTTGAGGAAAAAGAAAAACAAGAAACCCTAGGTCGGCCGAGAGATCCCACCATCTTGTGAGAGAAGGAAGGTATTTTCGGGAATACGACGGAAGGCTAAAAGGTTGAGGTCGAGCAATAGAATCAAAGTGTTCCAAAGTTCAAATATGAAGGTATGATCTTATACTCATAGATTAGAATGGTAAAAATTTTTTGTATTACTCATATACGCTATAGCCGTGATCTTGGGGGTATTCCGCGCTCCCCAACAGTGGTAAGAGAGTGGTGCAGGGCCAGCTTAGAACGGAGGGAAATAAGATCAGACTCAGAAAGACGCCTTCCTGGTCTTCAATAGTCTGAAGGGTAACAATGTCAGCTTCCACTATCTCTACTTTTCTGGTAATGTCCCCAACCTCCATTCTGTTCCATCTGGAGAGTCTACGTCTTGCTAGCTGAAGACGTCTGGATAGCCTATAAGTGGCACTGCCTCTGACTGGTATTCGCCAAACTTGAGAGAGAATAGTCCTTGCTGATGGATAGGAGGTCCAGAACTACTCAAAGCGGAATAGCTTCCGTTGTTGAGTCTCCGTCTCCGTAGAGATCATGATAGGGCAGTGATCCGAGGCAATCCTCGGAAGATGAGTAACGGTGGCAGTGGGATGATGCTGAAGCCACAGCCCTGAAGCCATGGCCCTATCTAACCTCTCCCATATCCTAGCAGAGCCCCGATGATTGTTACACCAAGTGAATTGAGGACTTGAGTACCCCAGATCCATCAAACCTGCATCAGCAATAAAGGTTCTAAACTCGGAGATGTCCGCCGACCCGACTCGATACCTGCCCCCTCTCTTTTCATGGGCCCCAACTATACAGTTAAAATCTCCCGCAACAAGAGATGGGTAACCCTGATGAAGAAGGCCAAGAATCTCCGTCCAGAGCACACATATCTCATGGAAGTCCGTACTGGCATAAGTAGCTGAGAAAAGCTAGGGATCAGAAGATCCCTTAGTGATAACAAGAGCAACCTACTGGTTGCACTGGTGGAAAGCATCAATTCGAATCATAGAGTTGCGCCATAGGGCCAAAATACCTCCAGAAAGCCCCACAAACTCTACAGCATAGGAGGACCAGGATCTGGAGACATATCTCCTAAACCGGGTTAAACTGTCACCTGACAATCGGGTCTCCAATAATACGCAGATTTCAAAACTATGTTGCTGCATAAGTCTCCCAAAGGAGGAGCGAAACAAAGGTTTCTGAGCTCCTCGAACATTCCATATGAGGATCTTCATTAGTGGTTGGGAGAGATTGGGACCCAACCTGATCCTCTGTCATATCATCATCAGAAGGTTTACGGTCAGCTGATTGTCCAGTGCAATCAAAGACCTGGGTAGCCTCCATTGCTTCAATGGTGTCTATCTCCCGGGGGGGCAAGTCCGTGTCAGGGCAAACTTTACCCAGCTCTTGGATGGCTCCTTTGAGCCGAGAGAGAGCCAAGTCATGGCAATGCCCCGTAGGCTGAGTCAGGACAGAAGTCACTACCTTGTCCCGAGATAAGGTCTCCCCGAGGAAACCCTTAGATAAGATGATCATTCCTGTCACAGTAGTAGGTCCCTGGGGTGGGTTCGTAGATGCTGGAGGGGTGACAATGGCCTGGGTTGATTTAGAAGTCGTTGAATTAGCCTTAGCTTTCCCTTTTGCATTTTTTGATACAGTTCTATGAGTTGTACTTGCCTCGGGCCTAGCCCTCTTCGAAGGACCGGGATAAGCATCCAGAGTGACTTTGGGGCGCCCAGCCCACTTGGTTGAACCAAGAAGAGAGAAGGGATTGGTTAATTGCATATTTGAGTTCAGACTAGACTGAGTCTGAGAGCTCTCGGGACAATTCCCTGTGAAACTGGCACGCTCCACTATTCCTGGCACGCTAGCATTACCAGGCAACGGCCCGATCACAGCATCAGAGGGGAATTCGAGTGAGCTAGTCTTCAGCGATCGTCTCCGGGCAATCTTGGTCGGAGCTTGCCACCCAACGACGGAGTCCGATCTGTCAGAAGAAGACGGTAGCTTCCCTAGCAGCGACTGAGAGCCAGCTCCAGCAGAGGGCCCCGACTACATCGTCTTCCTCCTCAGCTTAGAGCCAGTAGCATGGGGGGTTTACGGTGCCAGTGGCCATCCACGGCCCGAATTTGGAGCCAACGGAGGAGGAAGCTGCAGCCGGTGCTGGCGAGCACGGACTGGAGAAGTGAAGCGATCCGCAATGAGCACATATGCCTTCCAAGTGCTCGTAGGAGAACTATTGCCAAAATGGAGATCTTCTTCCTCTGATTCTGGCACCTGGGCAGAGCGGCTTGCTGAGATCAACACGAGCACAGACTCTGGCAAATCCACCCCGACTCTTCGCTGCAGTAGAGGAATCAGGGAAGAGGTATTCTCCAGCCGGGAGGATGATGGATCAGAGGATGTCATCTGTCCAAAACTCCATTGGCAGTTGGGGCAAGCGGATCCAAAGCAGGGCGAAAGGAACATAGTTCCCTGCTGGAATAAATTCCGAGCTCCAAACCTCTGTAGCTATGGGTTGCCCATTAGCAACCCACGGACGATCCAGCACCATGGACTTTGCAGTGAGGTCTGAGAAACGAAATATGATGCATATGTGAGCAAGAGACACCGCTTCAACCTCGCCGGTAACTCCACCGCGCCTGAACTCCCGAATGATCGCGTCTGGAGGCACCCAGCGGTTGATGCTCCTGGCGATAATTGAGTTCTTCTCCCATCTGATGGCTTCGTCTTCCAAGGCATCAGAGGGGACCTGGACTATATCAGGGAACCCGAGCTCAAGATCGGCCACCTCTGCCGGCGACGGGGAGGGGGCAGACCAAACATAGTGAGTGTTAGGGGCTCTTCTCCTTGCCGCTCGATTGCCTGATGCACCATCAGCAGCACCAGGGACGGGAGGAACATCTTGAGTCATAATCCGGTGAAGAGCAACCGGAGAAATCAGTGGCGATCGCCGGAGATCAAGCAGGAAACAGTCGGAGCGTTAATCTTAAAGCACAGAAAAAGTTGCAGAAACACTGTAGCAAAAAACATTTTTTGCCCACATCATTCACGTAAAACCGGTGTCAAATGACACCGGTTTAAAAAAGGACTCGTAACGAAAATGCCAATTTATGCAAAACTCCCAACGCCCACACGATAAGAAAATTTTGCACATCTTAAGTCATGGCAACGGAAGAAGAGTTGCACTCTTCCACGCTTTGTACTAGTGGAAAGGATATCGTTTTAAGGATGTGGGTGAAAAAAAAAAAAAAAACTAAACCATACTTAGGTCTTCGCTCAGGTGTCTGCTTTAAAATTCATGTCTGTTGCTCTCCGATCTTCGGTGTTAGTCACCGCCGATCCTAATCGTGTGCCATCGATCGATGACGTTCTCTCCGTTTGCTTCTTCAGTGGTCCCGGATGATGAAAAGTAGGATGGGATGTCATGACGTCATGCCGTTGACAACCGATTTGTCTGGATGGCTTCATCTCCATCTCCGGCGGAAATATTTGAGCTTGAGCGCAAGTTCCCGAAGGTTGTGCAGGTTCTTGTTAAAGCCTTGAAGGAGAAAGCTGATGGTTGGGGAAAGATGGCGGTTATTGCTCGGAGCCTCTCTCGATGGGTTCCGTCTGAGGCTATCGTCCGGGAGTTCCGTCGGGCTGGCATCTCCGGCGAGGTAGAGTCGGTTAGTTTGGCACCATATAATAGTACTGATTGCAACCTAAATTAATAGCTAGATTAGTATTGTATAGATATGTCATTTATTGCATCTAATTTGATAGTTAGATTGACACTGTATATTGGCACTGTTGTAGTTTAAACTGATAGTCAGATTCGTATCATATAAAACCAATCTTAGTCTAGAAAAATGATCAGACTAGATTTTCGATTTCATGGCTTATGCCATCGAAGATAAGCTCTATTCGCTTGTGTTCTTAAGAAGTTTCGTAGGTCTTCATAGCCATGTTAGACAGCTAGTAGGGACTGGACATCAACTAGAGAAGAGATCCAACAATAGCTGGTGATTGGGAGGCTTTGGCCGGTTAGGATTATTTTCGGGTTGCAGAGATTTTCCTAGCTAATCAATTGAGTGAAGATTTCTTAAAGAAATTTGCAGTACTTAGTTTGGGGACTGGTTAAACCATATATTGTGATTGGTTGATCTTGGCCGACAATAGGTGGTGGTTCCAAGCAACCGATGATCAGGATTGGTTTAGGGATTAGATGAAAGGATTAAGCCTGATTCAATTGGGTAATTTTAAGATAAGAAGAAGGGATTTCTATTGGGTTAATAATTAGTTATTAATATTTCCTTTATCTTTTAGGCTCAGTGTAATCCTGTGACTCGATTGTTGGGGAGCGCGGAATACCCCCAAGATCACGGCTATAGCGTATATGAGTAATACAAAAAACTTTTACCGTTCTAATCTATGAGTATAAGATCATACCTTCAGATTTGAACTTTAGAACACTTTGATTCGATTGCTCGATCTCAACCTTTTTAGCCTTCCGCCGTATTCTCGAAAATACCTTCATTCTCTCACAAGATGGTGGGATCTCTCGGCCGACCAGGGTTTCTTGTTTTTCTTTTTCCTTAAAACGTTAACCCTAGCAACCAACTGAGAGGGTATTTATACGGCTACAACAGGGACCAATAGGCAAATATGAAAAGATCTTCCCACGTAATTAAATCTCCCAATCCTACCCCGAATTAGGATTCAATTACGTAAATTACAATTCATTCCACTAAAGAATTATAATTGTACTCCTAATCATATTCGAATTTATATTTTGAGCCTTTAATATTAAATACTTATTATCTCCCTACGTTAAGATTACATATAACCATCAATTAAATTTAATTACTGATAATATTATTTAATTAGCTTTTATTATCCTTGAGACTTATCCACTTAACTTATATGATGTATCAGATTCAAAATCCACTTGCAAGATTTGATACAATCAAAACTTATAAGCTTTCTAAAGGGGATATCATCAATCCAAATTAACAGGACGTGGATTCCTTCAACTATTAATATTCACCATATATAAATGTTATTGCCCAACCCACTGAGTTTATTGACTCATCTAGAATCTCACTCTATGTGTAATCAAAGCAATAATCACTACATACACGTGTCTAGAAATAGAATTCGGATTAAGAGCATAAGTAATCATAATATTCATAAGTTTTAAATTATTTTATAAAGTCAGTATAAAATAATTAACTCAACTGGGTCCTATTCAATACACACAAAGTGTACTAGCACAAATAGTTAGAATAAACCATTCCCCGTAGTCAAGACAGATCTACTAAAAATTTGTGCTACAGTTTTACTGATGGTGTGTCCAATTCCATCTAAAACTGTGAACAATAAACTTGTATTCCAAAAGAACCAATGATCTAGTCTTCTGTGTGTAAGCCATACTCTACACACTAGATCAAATACTCTTTGTAAATACTAGACACATGCACATATATAGTAAATGGCACACATTGCTCAAAATGAATTCTCATTAAAATGTAAAGACATAACATAAAGCATATCTTTTAGTCTATATCTCTATCAATCTCCCACTTAGACTCAAAGCAATGCTTGTACACATCTAACTCCCATGCCCTCTACATGTCTATCAAAAACTTTCGAAGTTAAACTATGTAAAAGGGTCTGCCAGTTGTCCTCAGATGTAACCTTGGTCACCAGCACGTCACCTCTTTGCACGATGTCACGTATCAGGTGATACTTACGCTCAATGTGTTTAGATTTCTTATGAGTCCTGGGTTCCTTCGAATTAGCAACTGCCCCACTATTATCACAATAAAGTGTAATAGGTAATTGCACTGAAGGTATCACACTAAGATCCAAAAGAAAGTTTCTTAGCCAAACAGCCTCTTTTGCAGCCTCAGATGCAGCCACATACTCAGCTTCCATGGTAGAGTCAGCAACACAAGTTTGCTTCACACTCCTCCAGCTAATTGCTCCACCACCCAAAGTGAACACATATCCCGAGGTTGATTTCCTAGATTCATTATCTGATTGGAAGTCCGAATCTATATATCCTATAGGCACAAGACTATCTGCTTGATAAACTAACATATAATCTTTAGTCCTTTTCAGGTACTTAATTATATGTTTTACTGCAGTCCAATGTTCTCGCCCAGGGTTAGACTGAAATATGCTAACCATGCCTACGACAAAACAGATATCAGGTCTAGTACATAGCATAGCATACATTAGGCTTCCTACTGCAGAAGCATAAGGAACTGCCTTCATACTTTCTATCTCTTCAGGTGTCTTAGGACACTGATCCTTAGATAGAGAAATTCCATGCCTGAAAGAAAGAAATCCTTTCTTGGAATTATGCATACCAAAATGGGTGAGAATTTTATCGATATAAGTGGCTTGAGATAAGCATATCATCATTTGCTTGCGATCTCACAAAAGCTTGATCCCTAGGATGTGACTTGCTTCTCCCAAGTCCTTCATATCAAATTATCCAGATAACCATACCTTGACCGAAGATAACACTCCCATATCGTTTCCAATAAGTAAGATGTCATCCACATATAGCACCAGAAACACCAAAGTTTTTCCATCACGCTTCTTGTACATACATGACTCGTCAGGACTTTGATCAAAACCATAAGATTTAATAACTTGATCAAAACGAGTATTCCAAGATCTAGATGCCTGCTTAAGTCCATAAATGGACCTCTTAAGCTTGCACACCAAGTGCTCCTGGCCTTTTACTATAAAACCGTCTGGTTGCATCATGTAAATGCACTCGTCAAGATTTCCATTAAGGAATGTTGTCTTGACATCCATTTGCCAAACTTCGTAATCGAAATAAGCTGCAATGGATAAGAGAATCCGGATAGACTTAAGCATAGCTACTGGTGAAAAGGTTTCCTCATAGTCGATCCCTTCTTTCTGAGTAAAACCTTTTGCAACTAGCCTAGCCTTGAAGGTTTCCACCTTCCCATCTGCTCCTCTCTTCTTCTTATAGATCCACTTGCATCCGATGGGTTTTACTCCTTCGGGTGGTTCCACAAGATCCCAGACCTGATTAAAGTGCATAGACTCTATCTCTGATTTCATAGCATTTTGCCAGAGTGTTGCATCTTTATCCTGTAATGCTTCATTGTAGCTACTGGGTTAAGTATCCAGTTCATCAGAGATTCTGTCATATGACTCTCCAAGGAATATATACCGTTTAGGTGTATTTACAACCCTCCCACTATGACGAGGCACAACCTGATTGTATGTGCTTGTAGTAATACGATCTGACTCTGATCCTTGTGCTCGATCAACCTGCACTGTTCTGAAACTGGTGCATTAATGGTATATCCTTTTGTACCAGTTCAGGGTCAGTTCGTGTTACTATACTTCTCCCACTACGAATAGTTATTGGGAAGTTTGGGAACCCACTTTCTTGTGGTGTTTCTGCTTGTACTATTGGTATTAAAGGAGCCAGTCTAGTTTTATCGCCTCTCAACTCTTCTAGAGCAATTTTACTTCTGGGTTTGTGGTCTATAATATAGTCCTCCTCCAAGAATCAGGCATTGGTGCTAACAATGACCTTCTGATCCCTAGGACAATAAAATAAACCACCTTTTGTTCCTTTAGGATATCCAACAAAGAAGCATACATCTGTCCTTGATTCCAACTTATCTAGTTTACCTTTTAGTACATGTGCTGGACAACCCCAAACCCGAACATGTCTTAGACTAGGCTTGCGCCCAGTCCATAGTTCTGTGGGTGTTTTAGGTACTGACTTAGATGGTACCAAGTTAAGAATATATGCAGCTGTCTCTAATGCATATCCCCAAAACAAAATATGTAAGTCTGAATAACTCATCATAGATCTAACCATATCCATAAGAGTCCTATTCCTTCTTTCAACTACACCATTCTGCTGTGGCGTACTAGGTGCAGATAACTGGGATTCAATCCTAGCATCTAATAAGTAATTTGTAAACTCCCCTAAGAGGTACTCGCCACCACGATCGGATCGTAGTGTCTTGATATTTTTACCATGACGGTTCTCCATTTCTGCCTTAAAAATTTTAAATTTTTCAAAGCATTCAGACTTACGGCGCATCAGATAAATATACCCATATCTTGAGTAATCATCAATAAAAGTGACAAAGTACTCAAAACCACCTCTAGCTTGGATGTTCATTGGGCCACACAAATCATAGTGAACCAATTCTAATATCTCCTTAGCTCTATTGCCTTTGGCCGAGAATGGCTGCTTGGTCATTTTTCCTTCTAAGCAAGATTCACAGACCGGTAGTGCCTCTACTTCCAATGAACCTAATGGTCCATCTTGAACCAGTCTAGAAATCCGTCTTAGATTTATATGACCTAGGCGCAAGTGCCAAAGATAAGTTTGATTCATTTCAGAAGGATGTTTTCTCTTACATGGTCTATTATAGTTATTCACTTCATTTAGTTGCACAGTAGGAGAACAGGATTAATAATATAAAGACCATCCACCAATGTACCAGAACAGATAAAATGTTTATTTTTCTTAATAACAACGGAGTCATTAAAATAAACTAAATATCATCATCAACAAATTTAGAAACTGAAATTAAATTCCTTCTAATTAAAGGTACAAAAAAATAGTCCTTTAATATTAAAATTCTATTTCTCCTAAAAGAAAAGCTAAAATCTCCCACTGCAACTACTGACACTCTCGTGCCATCTCCCATAAATATTTAAATCTCCCCATCACTTAGCTGCCGGGTCTGCTGGAACCCCTGCAAAGAATTGCAAACATGATTAGTGGCTCCCGTATCTACACACCAGCCACTGGTAGATAACAACACTAAACAAGTTTCAACTACAAGTGAATGAGATATACCTCTAGCCTGTTTCCTAGCAAGCCAAACTGGACATTGCTGCTTCCAGTAACCTGGCTGCTTGTAGATGAAGCACTTTCCCTTCTTTTTTATTTCCCCATTAAGCTGTGGGGCCTGATGCTGTTTCTTTTTCTGAACCTTTTTCTTCTTCTTAGGATGAGACTTCGAAGAAGAACCTTTTTCACTAACCATAGCAACTGCAAGCTTCTTAATGAAACTCTCTGCTACCTGAAGTTCTTTAAGTAGCTCTACCAGTGAAAAATTCATTTTGTTCATGGTGTAATTTAGGCAGAACTGCTTAAAAGAATCAGGTAGACTGGAGAATGATATCAACCTGGGTTTCCCCATCCATTTGCGCTCCAAGGATCTTTAGTTCATTCAGAAGACTAATCATCTTTAGAACATGATCCCTGACAGGAGTTCCTTCAGCCATATTAGTATTCATCAGTTCTTTCATCGCAGTCTACCTAGCTGCACAACTCTGATCCCCAAACATTTCTTTGAGGTTGAACATCATGTCATAGGCAGAGGGCATAGATTGATGCTGATGTTGCAGAACATTTGACATAGATGCCAATATGTAACACCGCGCCATCTCATCAGCCTTAACCCACTTACGGTAAGCTTGGGACTCCTCATCTGAAGCCCCTTCTTCGGGCTCTGCTGGACAGACCTGAGTGAGCACATACTTGTACCCTTCTGCAGTTAACACTATATCCACGTTTCTTTTCCAATCAATGTAATTAGGACCAGTCAATTTGTTTTCTTTGAGTATTACATCAAGTGGATTGAAAGAATACATTTTAATCCTGAGAATCATTCATACATCAAATAAGATATAATGAGCAATAAACTTTAAATTCAAAATTATAAGTAGGGCCCCTCAACCACTACATAATAAAAGAATTTGCCAGCAGCCTAGTACATTTTGAATAGTATGCCTCGATGGGAGGACGTCTACTACTCATCATTTATCTAGACAGATAAAACCTATTAATTTTACTATCTAGGTAAAAGGTAACATACCAAGTAAAATTAATTAGCTGGCTAACTTTGGTCATATAAATATTTGTAGTGACTCCGATGGGGAGGATACCAATATTTATACCTAAGTGTATACCATCACTCAATGCTAGATCCATTGTCCCATGGTGGATCCCTCAGATGGAGAGGTAATCCAACATTAACAACTACTAGGGATTATTCTTGGTGAGCTGGCAATCAATTTCATCCTATGGGAAGGAAAGAACTAATGCTAACACGTGAAATTAACTACCTCACAAATAAACAAGTGATGGGACCATGGGATTTAAATGTGATTAATTTCCTCTCCCACTTAGTTATTTAAATAATATTTTGAGGGTTATAAAACTTGTGTTTGATTATCTTATAAATTCAAAACACAAACAGCAAGTGATTAACCAATTAACTATGTTCTCCTAGTTATAGACATAAGAACAAAAGGATAAATAATCAAGTATGCAACATAACCAATATAAACAAGATAAATAAAATCCCTGTTATTATGGTCAAAATTCTCCACGCAGATGAAGATCCCCATTGCACCATGATTGCTACTTTGCTCAACGATTTGCCGCTTCGCATACGGGGGTCTGGGGGCTGGCCCCCGCGGGGTTTGGGGCAGCGCCCCAAAAAAAATAAAATCAGCTCCTTTCGATCCCTTTGCGCTTTGGATTTTTCTTTAGAATCGTGATCTGCAACGGATTCTCCTTAGAATCCTATCTGCAACGGATTCTGCTTAGAATCCTATCATGCAACGGAATCTCCTTAGAATCCTATCATGCAACGGATTCTTCTTAGAATCCTATCTGCTTTTTGATCATATCCTGTAACCTGCAGCAGGTCTTCTTCCTCCATAGAGCCGCACCAGATTACAAAAATCCTATGCCTCCATATAGGAGTTCACATGCTACGTATTTACAATCACAAAGCTCTCAAAAAATCAGAGCATACATGCTATGAAATATTACAATGATCCTACGCCTCCTTAAACCGGAGTTCACAAAACAGATCTAAGCAATATCAAATCAAAACACATACATTCATGTGACCATAATAACAGGATAGAAACCTGCAAAACAACGTTAGCAGCAAGCACAATCTATCCCACGCATACATATTTCGATTAATGGAGAACATGGCCGTATTATTCATATACAGTATCAGCCGTGGCTCTGATACCACTGTTGGGGAGCGCAGAGTACCCCCAAGATCACGGCTATAGCGTATATGAGTAATACAAAAAACTTTTACCGTTCTAATCTATGAGTATAAGATCATAACTTCAGATTTGAACTTTAGAACACTTTGATTCGATTGCTCGACCTCAACCTTTTTAGCCTTCCGTCGTATTTCCGAAAATGCCTTCCTTCTCTCACAAGATGGTGGGATCTCTCGGCTGACCTAGGGTTTCTTGTTTTACTTTTTTCTCAAAAAAGTTTACCCTAGCAACCAACTGAGAGGTATTTATAGGGCTACAATAGGGACCAATAGGCAAATATGAAAAGGACTTCTCACGTAATTAAATCTCCCAATCCTACCCCGGGTTAGGATTCAATTACGTAAATTACAATTCATTCCACTAAAGAATTATAATTGTACTCCTAATCATATTCGAATTTATATTTTCGAGCCTTTAATATTAAATACTTATTATCTCCCCACGTTAAGATTACAGATATCCATCAATTAAATTTAATTACTGACAATATAATTTAATTGGCTTTTATTATCCTTGAGACTTATCCACTTAACTTATTTGATGTATCGGATTCAAAATCCACTTGCAAGATTTGATACAATCAAAACTTATAAGCTTTCTAAAGGGGATATCATCAATCCAAATTAACAGGACGTGGATTCCTTCAACTATTAATATTTACCATATATATAATGTTATTGCCCAACCCACTGAGTTTATTGACTCATCTAGAATCTCACTCTATATATAATCAAAGCAATAATCACTACATACACGTGTCTAGAAATAGAATTCGGATTAAGAGCATAAGTAATCATAATATTCATGAGTTTTAAATTATTTTATAAAGTCAGTATAAAATAATTAACTCAACTGGGTCCTATTCAATACACACAAAGTGTACTAGCACAAATAGTTAGAATAAACCATTCCCCGTAGTCAAGACAGACCTACTAAAAATTTGTGCTACAGTTCTACTGATGGTGTGTCTAATTCCATCTAAAACTGTGAACAATAAACTTGTATTCCAAAAGAACCGATGATCTAGTCTTCTGTGTGTGTACTCTACACACTAGATCAAATACTCTTTGTAAATACTAGACACATGCACATATATAGTAAATGGCACACATTGCTCAAAATGAATTCTCATTAAAATGTAAAGACATAACATAAAGCATATCTTTTAGTCTATATCTCTATCATCGATCGGGGTTCAAACCTAGCTTAAGAAGAATAACGGATGTAGGTCCTTAGATTGGGCTTAGCTATCTAGGAACTAGATATTAATTATTGTATTATTATGAAAGTTAAAATTTAAAAATTTATGATGTAGGTTAATAGCAACCTTAAGCTAATCTGAATGACAACAAGGATTAGCAAATTTTGATAAGTAAGCTAATCATAAATTAGAAGATATTTTAAAATTATTTAATAATATATATATATATATATATATCTAAAGATTTATGAATTACTAGTTAAATTAATACTTTATTTTTCTTATATATGTGCAAATAAATGAAGTATTAATGTTTTAATGCTTACTTGTTACATATTAGAATTAAAAAAATATTTTTGCATAGCTATTTATTGCAAAATATTGGATCAAGTAAGTAGATCATATATAATTGTTAAGATTATTTTTGTCATGAAATTTTTATTATAAGACAAATGAATGGAAGACTTCAACATCCACGTTTATTAAAGTTTGATTTTCACATTTATTAGGGAAGACTTCAACACCCGCATTTTTCTCCGTCAAACATCCACGCAGTGGGAATTTCGTACGTGATCATGTGTCGTGACAATGAAGGGAGTGCTGCATCTTCCACACTACGTTCACATGGAAAGGATATCGTTCTAAAGTTGCGATGGAGTCATCTTTGACGACTCATTCAAACGAAGACTTCTTCCCTCTATTTGGTTTCTCTCTATCTGATAGAGGGGTTGCTTTCTTACAGATGGTCATTAATTGCCTCCGACCATCCTATGTCTATTTTCCAGGCCATACTATGTCTATTTTCCAACAGGACAGTGCTTTCCTCTGAATTTCCTATAGACAATCCATCATCCTCCACCCGCTTATAAGATGGAGCGTTCGCGGATATCGGGCTGGGAAAATTTCGTGATTGGAAACGGCAGGGATGGCGCGGAAGGCTCTTCTCATCCTCTCCGTGCTCCTTTTGCTCTCAAGCACTTCTCTCGTTACTCCGGCCCGTCTGAAGCCTGGTGAGCATCGCCAACTAATATTTAATCTCTAGCGGTTTCACAAAAATTTTATCCTCCAAAATGATTCGGTATCTCACTTGATAAATCACTATGCGTGTGGTGCGTATTCTAATTGCTCCAAAATGAAACAAGGTCATCGTTGCAAAGCACTTCAGTGACTTACGCATACGGGTCATGTAAATTATTAGGATGGCCGGTAGAGCCTAAACTAACGCTACCGTCTCTACGTACCGTTGGATTGGGTTGACAGTATGAGTACAATCAGAATGGGTTTTCGATATTTCGTTTGGACCCAGAACCAAATCGGCACTCGCTTAATCTAACAAAACTTGTTAAAATATTTTTTATAATCAACTCATAAAATTCACAAGGTCTAAATAATTCGCAATCTATATTATATCAGCTAACCTTGAAAACCCTTATTGGGCATTGCAATGAAAACAATGTCCGTTATTTATCAATTTTTCGCTTAGGACGCCTTGAATTTTTTTTGAATTGCGGGGTCTTCTAAGTGACGGGTGGGGACTAATTATGTTCTGAACTAGTTGGTACGAGGAGAGCCATTGAAAATTCCACATTAAAATTATTGCCCATATGATCGTTGATTTGAATTAACGATTGAAACTTTGAAGATTTTATAAACATAATCAATATTACAAGAATTGCATGGAAGAAAAGACAAGTTAGGATTCTATGAAATGAAGGCAAAATATATGTCATAAGGGCTGCACGTGCGATCGGACCAATCATCGTTGTTGGCTAATGTCTTGTTGATAATATTGATGATATATATGATCTACTGACTAATATTTGATTTTCTTTATTTAAAATATTTATTTCAAAATTTTAGACAACAAATGTAGTTTTTTAAGAGACTAATATACTATACTAATCGCTGCAAGAAGACTGATATACTGTACTAATCATTGTAATTTCTGCAGAAGATCCGCATCAGCGTTCTCTGTACTTTTCTTCCAATCAACCGGATCAGGATCGGTCCAATTCGCCGACCCGATTTCCTCCCAGTTCGCCCCCGATTACTCCCAATGGGACACATTGTGTTAAACCGAAATGTCCTCCTCCTAATGCTAAACACTGATGAAAAGAGATCTATTACTCGTATAACAAATGTACGATTAAAAATAATCTTCATTCTCTATTTATAAGGATTATTATTAGATAGGACTCCAAGTCCTATAATACTATATGTGTTTGATCATTTTATAATTATCCGTGTAATGAAATAAAAAATTTTATTTATATTATTATTTAATTAGAGACTCTTATTGCTTCATAGTTATTTGGTATGAATAACCACTAACTAAATACCAGTATGGATGGCTTATAGAACCTCTCTCACCACGTCTTATCCATTACTTGAACCTTACTTTATACCATATCATTAAGCATTAAAACACAAAAAAAAAAAAATTATGCCACGCCAGGAGTAGAGCGCTACCGTCCAAATTGGAAGACTTGAGGAGTGCTAGCGGGACAAAAATGGCATCCGCGGAATGGGAAACCTAGTGGAAGAAGAAGCCTCTAATATGTGTGGACAAGATACTTTTGTAAGCGAGCAGACCATTATCTTTTCTTGATCCGACGATATATACCGTTTTACTTTTGAGGGGTCACTGGAGGAAGAGAAAACTTCCCTTTAAATTTATTAAAAGAGGATAAAATAATGGTTACAATAAAACATACAGTGAGTACAGGCGAAGGGAGAGGAGATTAGAGGTACGAGAGAGTCCACTGTTCTACACTTTTGATAAAAGTTAGTTTGGTCCTTTTGCCGATTGCACGCATGTTAAACTTAAAAGAACGACTTGATAAACCAATCCTGGTCCTTCAAATATTTCAAGATGCTTTCGTAACTCAGCTGGTTTTTATTGGTCCGTTTGACTGGTATTGCGAATAACGTTAATGAGTGAATTCTTCTTTCCTTCATGTTGGAAGAAGGAAATATTGAATAGTTTTGGAAGAAGGAAATATTGAATAGTTTTTCTATTGCATTGTAAACGGAAGGATTACATAATATTAAACAGAATAATTAAAGCAAATATGGAAACCAGCAACAATAAGTAAACATAATTCCCTAGATAATAATTTTCAAAAACTCCAAGTCCAAGATAAGCTTGGGATACGAAGAGTCTCTTCAATTTCCAATAGCTTGGGATACGAAGAGTCTTTTCAATTTCCAACAGCCTCCCTTAGACCGAGGTCATCTTGACCATGCCGATCAGTCTCTTGAGTTTGAGGAAGGAATCTGACTTCAATGGCTTAGTGAACATATCAGCCACTTGGTCTTCCGTCTTGCAATACTGCAGCACAATCTCATTTCACCAGATCTTGAATGAAGTGGTACTTTATATCAATGTGCTTGCTTCTTCAATGGAAGACTGGATTCTTTGCTAGGGCAATTGCTGACTTGTTATCACAATAAATCATCGTCGAATGCTTCTGCTTATGCTGTAACTCAGCAAGCATCGAACGCAACCAAACTGCTTGAGTAGCACAATAAGCCGCTGCTATATATTCCGCTTCAGCGCTGGACAAAGCAACCACCTGCTGCTTCTTTGAAGACCAAGAAAAAATTCCATTTCCTAAAGAGAAAACATACCCAGAAGTACTCTTTCTTTCTCCAATATCACCTCCCCAATCACTGTCTGTGTATCCTACAAGCTGAAAAACATTAGAAGCAGTATAGAATACACCATCATTTATAGTACCTTTAATGTATCGTAGAATTCTTTTTGCCGCATGCAAATATGATTGTCTAGGAATCTCCATAAATCTGCTTATCATTCCAACACTAAAAACAAGATCTGGCCTGGTAGAAGTCAAATATCTCAGACTCCCGACTAGCCTCTTGAAATAAGTAGGATCGACTTCGGAACCACTTCCGTCTTTTGTCAACTTCAATCTGTCCTCCATGGGAGTGCTAATTGGTTTACAAGTAGCCATCTTAAAACACTCAAGAATATCCTTGGCATACTTTTGTTGACAAATAAAAATACCATCCTTCGATTGTGTAACTTCTAGGCCGAAAAAATAATACATCAGACCCATGTCCACCATCTCGAACTCATGAGTCATAGCCTCCTTGAAATCACAAATCATCTCTTGACAATTTCCAGCAAATATGAGATCATCGACATATAAGCAAACAATGAGCATCTCACCATTCAAGCCAATTTTTACATATAAAGTATGCTCATAAGGACACCTAGTAAAACCGTGATTCAGAAAATAAGAATCAATTCTGGTATACCATGCTCGTGGGGCTTGCTTAAGGCCGTAAAGAGCTTTCTTCAATTTGTAGACAAAGCCTTCTTGTCCTTTCTTGACATAACCCTCAGGTTGATCCACATACACCTCCTCCTCAAGTACGCCATTGAGAAATGCGGACTTGACATCCATTTGATGTATTTGCCAGCATCTTTGAGCAGCTAAAGCAAAAATCATACGAATAGTATCCATCCTCGCAACCGGAGCAAATACCTCAAAATAGTCAATCCCGGGTTTTTGTTTGTAACCCTTGACTACAAGCCGAGCCTTCAACCGATCAACATCACCATTAGGCTTGTACTTGATCTTATAGACCCACTTTACGCCGATGGACTTCTTGCCTTCTGGAAGAGAAGTGAGCTCCCATGTATCATTTTTCTCGATTGCATGGATCTCATCATCCATCGCACGAACCCAATCATCATCTTGGGAAGCCTCCTGAAACTTTGTGGGATGACAATCTGCAAAAAGAGCAAAATTGATAATTTCTTCATCAGAGGGATCATCATCTTTTGACAAAATGCAATCCCTTAAACGAGTTGGCAAAACTCGTTCTCGCCGTGGACGTGAGGAACTTTCAGTAAGATGTTTGACAAGATTTGATGAAGTAACTGCTGTTGTAGTCCCTGCTATCGAACCTGGTTCCATCGAAGCTGCTACTGGTTCAGATTGACTATCTGAATCGGGCTGAACCGTCTCCTCCTCATCTAGGACGAAGCGAAACTGCTTCTTTTCTTCTGAGTTCCAAGTCCACTCTCCTTCCTCGTCGAAGGTAACATCTCGACTGATAATGACCTTTTTTGTTACTGGATTATACAATCGATAACCCTTTGTCTCATTGCTGTAACCGAAGAAGATGCACTTCTCACTCTTCTCATCAAGCTTCTTACGTAGCTCATTTGGCACATGGGCATAAGCAATACACCCAAACACACGAAGATGCAGAACTGAAGGGATTCGACCACTCCATACCTCCGTTGGTGTCTTGAACTCAAGACCTTTAGTGGGACATCTGTTCAACAAATAAATACCACAAGCAACCGCCTCCGCCCAGAAATGCTTTGGCAAATGTTTAGAATGAAGCATAGTACGTACCATATCGACAATAGTGCGGTTTTTCCTTTCTGCTACTCCGTTCTGTTGAGGAGTATACCGTGCTGTCAATTAATGCTTGATGCCGCATTGCTTGAAGAAACCATCACCAACCAAATATTCTGTGCCACGATCAGTTCGGAGAATCCAAATTTTGTGCCCACTTTGGTTTTCAACATAGGCTTTAAACTCTTTGAAAGCATCGATGGCGTCGGACTTCTGCTTCAAGAAATAAACCCATGTTTTTCTGCTAAAGTCATCGATGAAGGTAATAAAATACCTGTACCCTCGATTCGATGATTCACTGAGCGGTCCGCAGAGATCGGAGTGAACTAACTCCAATGGCTTCATCGCTCTCCATGATTGTCCTGAAGGGAAGCTTTCTCTAGATTTCTTCCCAATGACGCATGGTTCGCAGATCTCCTTTAGAGAAGAAATTTCGGACATACCTCGCACCATCTTCTTTCGACACAATAGCTTCAAGCTGTCGAAATTCACATGTCCGAACCGCTTGTGCCAAAGCCATGAAGAATCTTGCACCGAGGCTCTAAAACACGATGTAGCATAATTAATATACAAAGGAAAAAGGAGATTTTGAGCCATTTTTACCTTCGCAATCAATCCTCCTTTGCCATCATGAATCATGCAAACCTCATCCTTGATGATTATGTGATAGCCTCGCTCGGACAACTGTCCTATGCTCAGGAGATTCTCTCGAAGGCCAGGAACATAATGAACGTTGGAAATAGTTGAAACCGATCCATCTTTTATCTTGATTTTAATGCTTCCCTTTCCCATGATAGGAAATTTTGTATCATTTCCGAACCTCACCTCCGAACGAAAGGTGTCATCGAAATGTGAGAATAACTTCTTTTCACCACACATGTGATTACTGCATCCAGTGTCTAAGTACCAAACATTCTTATGGTTCTCCACCGAAGCATCACACGTGAATAAAAGAGCATTATCATGCTCATCATCAAATCTGTCGATAGAACTTGCTACTTTAGCATGAAACTTTTGACCACCAGATCTTTTGCTTCGACACTCAGATTTATAATGCCCATACTTTTTACAATTAAAACATTGAATATGGGACTTATCTTTTTGTTGTCGAGGTTGCTTCTCCTGCCGTCTTTTATCTTTCATTTGAGTAGAAAGATTCTTCTTGTCATCAGGCAACACCAACTGGCTTTGAAGAGCCTCCTCCACCATCTTGGCCTCCACCGTCTTGGACTTCTCTTTGAGTCGTTGCTCATGCATTTGTAGAGAGCCAACCAACTCATCCACGGTCAAAACAGAGAGGTCACGTGACTCTTCGATGGAAGTTATAATATATTCAAACTGTAACGTTAGCATCCGAAGGATCTTCTCGACAATAAGTTGATCACCAATAGTCTCACCATTGGCCTTCATTTGATTGACAAGAGTCAAGACCCGTGAGAAATAGTCGGAAATGGACTCCGACTTTTCCATCTGAAGGAGCTCATATTGTCGACGAAGAGTCTGAAGCCGAACCTTCTGGACCTTCTCAACACCTTTGTAAATTTTGATGAGAGTATCCCATGCTTCCTTTGCTGTCTTCGAATTCGCCACTTTTTCAAATATTGACGAATCTATCGCTTGAAAGATGTAAAAGAGAGCCTTACGATCTTTCTTACGATTTTCTTTTGTTGTCTTCTGCTCCTCCGTTGTCGAATCTGCCGTTGCTCCTGGCTCGACGAATCCTTCTTCAATAATCTCGGTCAGCTCCTGAAAACCGAACAGCACCTCCATCTGGATCTTCCAATGCTCAAAATTCTTTCCATCAAACCTTGGGAGTTGAGGTTGGACATTCCCGGCACTACTCACAGAAGCCATCTTATCCGAGAACAACTTAGCCAACCGGCTCTGATACCAGATGTTGGAAGAAGGAAATATTGAATAGTTTTTCTATTGCATTGTAAACGGAAGGATTACATAATATTTATAGACCCTTAAAGAAACAGAATAATTAAAGCAAATATGGAAACCAGCAACAATAAGTAAACATAATTCCCTAGATAACAATTTCCAAAAACTCCAAGTCCAAGATGAGCTTGGGATACGAAGAGTCTCTTCAATTTCAAATAGCTTGGGATACGAAGAGTCTTTTCAATTTCCAACACTTCAATATAACGAATAACGTTATATTGATATAGTCGAGTGGAGTGCTTTTATGAGTGATTTCTTCCTTCCTTTCAACACGAAATGAGTGATATTTCTGGGTTACCCATAGTACCGTTCACCTAAACATATTTTAGTACGTTTGAAATCTCCAACCTCAACGAAGGTCTTTTTAATGCAGGACACTTGATAATCCAATTAGCAATGAGAGGACGTATTATATTTTGGACGACATGGAGATGTGGAGTGCCATAGAACAAAAGTAATGTCACGCTTTAGTTTCAAAATTCAAGCTAGAATAACAACCCGCCGCATGCCAGGCATGCAAGGCGTATCGAACTTCATCACAAAAATCAATATAAAATGAAAATCCAAATTCATCATTTATTACAAACCATAATTATCAATCTTGGGCTACCAGCCCTACACACAAGCAACACCGAACTATATCAATACAACGAAACTAAATTTATTTAATAAAAGCTCCGTCTATCCCAAATTCTTTCTTCATTCTTGAGGTTCCGAAAAACATTGTGAGAATTCTATGAGCTCACACTCAATAAGTAGCCTAATACAATTTCAAATTATATATATTATACTATCAGCATATTCATGTCATCAGATCAAAATAATTTGGAAGCTTAATTAAATAATAAATACTAGAATATACGATGTAAACAAAACACTGTTTATACTGTCATTGTTTTCCTTTATGTGTCCCACGGCCCTACGGCACTCATCTTGTGTATCACTCTTAAATATCCCCTAAGAGGAAGGGTCCTAGTACCAGTATTCTGTCATATCATAATCTGTCATATGAGAACCACGACGACACATAAATTTTTACTATCATTATCATAATTACATATTATCATCTCGATAGTAACAACATAATTTTGCAAGATTAACATAATTACATTTAACTGTAAGTTCACAATTTACAAATTAAATAATTTATAAAATTATAATACTTGGCTTACTTACCTCAGTATGCAAATTCCAATTGATAACCTAGCTATTTGGACACCTGGGTACCTACGGTATCATTTTACATTATTAAAATTTTAAAATCTGAATAATAAAATGATTCTTAAAACTCTACCCAGACCACTTCACGGGCCCAACTTTGGGCTCGAATATCTCTCAATATATTTGTCCAAATGGGGATTTAAAAATATCCCAAGAAACTAGATTCAATCATGATCCGGGCCATATATTTACTTTGTCATTCTTGGCCCACTACAGGGCCCATAAAGTAACTCAAAAATGGCTCACAGATTGGTCCAACAAGGCCCAAATCAAGGCAGTCCAACACAAGATGTACAGGGTAAACTATACCCCAACCTCTTTGATTAATAACAATCCCAAGAAGAAGACAAGATGAATCTGTGCCGTAGCACTACAAGAAATCTCACACCGATCTCTCCCTCACCTTGCGTCAGGTTACAAGATCACTCATCCGTAACCCGTAGATGATCGCCTGTAGGAAGCTCCTCAACGGTTCCGCTCCGATCATCTCTTCTCTTTCTCCTCCTTCTCGCCCAAGGTGGAGAATAGAAGATGCCTTCAATTTGATGGCCGGTTGGATTGGATTCTCCTTGATTCCTCTCCGTTCAATGCTCTTCCCGAAGACCTCTGCCCTCTTATTTATAGTGCAGCCGTTGCCTTATCCAAAGCTTCACCCGTTCTTATCTTATCCTCATGCACTGCCTCCTTTAATGCACCACCCAAACTCTTGTAAATCTTATCCTTTGATGGGCGTTGGATAGGCTAATGAAGGACTCCTAGTTGCAGTTGATTTGACCCATGAAAACTTCATCCAAAAAGCTCCATCGGTAATTTTGGATAAAGGCCAACTTATCCATAACTAACTCCCCCAAAGATCTTATCCGAATCTTTTTGTTTGTTGCTTGTGGATCCCAGGGATTACATTCTCCCCTCCTTATAAAAATTTCGGCCTCGAAATTGATAACTTTCATTAGAAAAAATTAAAATTCTAATTTTGTTACATGATCAACTAAGTTTTTATTCAAAAGTCAACAGTCGTAGCTATATCATTAACTATATTAGGATATAAATGGTTGTGGATACTTCTTTTTCATTTACTCTAATCCCAAATCTCATCACATCTTTGGTTGGTGATACCCTTAAGAAAACATAGTCCCCAACCTGGAATTCCAATTCCCTTCTTCTGACATCAGCATAGCTCTTTTGCCTGCTCTGAGCTATACGAAGACGCTCCCTTATCAAATGCACCTTATCTACTGTCTGCTGAATCAGCTCAGGGCCTAGCAATTTTCTCTCTCTCACATCATCCCAATATAAAGGAGATCTGCACCTCCTACCATACAGAGCCTCAAACGGAGCCATTTGGATACTGGCCTGGTTACTGTTATTATATGCAAACTCCACCAAAGGTAAATGGTTATCCCAAGCTCCACCCAAGTCCATCACACAGGCTCACAGCATATCTTCCAGAATCTGTATGGTCCTCTCTGATTGCCCATCTGACTGAGGATGATAGGCAGTACTGAAGTTTAATTTGGTTCCCATGGCCTTATGAAGACTCTGCTAAAACTAGGACACAAACCTGGTATCCCTATCTGATACAATAGATATAGGAACACCATGGAGTCTCACGATCTACTCAATATACAAATTAGCCAAGTCTCACGATCTACTCAATATACAAATTAGCCAATCTTTCACTAGAGACCCCAACTCTGAAAGGTAGGAAATGAGCTGATTTTGTTAGTCTATCCATAATAACCCAAACTGCATCGTTACTCCTAGGAGTTTTGGGCAGACCAGTCACAAAGTTCATTGTAATCTTTTCCCATTTCCACTATGGAATCATTAGAGACTGAAGAGGTCCCGCAGGCCTTTGATGCTCGGCCTTCACTCGCTGACACACCAAGCACTTGGCCACATACTGAGCAATATCCCTCTTCATACCTTTCCACCAAAAATTTTCTTTTAAGTCTCTGTATATCTTAGTGCCACCTAGATGCACAGTATAAGGAGAGTAGTGAGCCTCCTTCAAAATTTCAGCCTTCACTTCATCAATGTTTGGCACACAAAGTCTTCCTTCAAATTTCAGGAATCCATCCTCCATTACATAAAATTCATTCTGAACTCCTGACTGCACAACTTCTTTAATCCTTTGTAGATCAGAATCTTCTAGCTGGGAGGACTTGATTCTGTCAACTAAGGTCGGCTGGAGTACAAGTGTTGCAACAAGCCCATCAGACTGCTGTACTCTCATACCAACCTCCCACTTCTCTAGATCTCTCAATATGTGAGGCTGGGAAGAAATCATAGTAGCTAACTCAGAAGAGGATTTTCTCCTCAAAGCGTCAGCCACTACATTGGCCTTCCCAAGATGATACTATAGATTCATGTCATAATCCTTTAATAGTTCCAACCACCTCCTCTACCTTAAATTTAGCTCCTTCTGTGTGAAGATGTATTTTAGACTCTTATGATCTGTATACACATCACACGACACTCCATATAGATAATACCGCCAAATCTTCAGAGCAAAAACCACAGCAGCCAATTCCAGATCATGAGTAGGATAATTCTGCTCATAAGGTTTCAATTGTCTGGAGGCATAAGCTATCACCCTTTCATTCTGTATCAAAACACATCCCAATCCTTTCCGAGAGGCATCAGTGTATATAGTAAAACCTTTAGATCCTATCGGAAGAACAGGAATGTGAGCTGATACCAGGCACTGCTTTAACTCCTAGAAACTTTTCTCATACTCCACTATCCAGTCAAACTTCACTCGCTTTTGGGTTAAGAGAGTTAGGGGTAGAGCAATGCAAGAGAAATTCTCCATAAATTTACGGTAATACCCGGCTAACCCCTAGAAGCTTCTGACTTCTGCCACATTAGAAGGTCGGCTCCAGCTAATGATAGCTTCAATATTTTTTGGGTCCACTGATACACCATCTTTAGAGATTATATGACCCAAGAAAGATACTTGGTCCAACCAAAACTCACACTTCTGCAGCTTGGCATAAAGCTTCTTCTCTCGAAGAATCTGCAACACAATCCTCAGGTGGTCTTCATGCTCCTTATGGCTCTTGGAATATATCAGAATATCATCAATGAAAACCATCACAAACTGATCCAGATATGGCTTAAAAATTCTGTTCATTAAGTCCATGAATGCTGCTGGGGCATTAGTTAACCCAAACAACATCATCAAGAACTCATAGTGGCCATATCTGATTCCGAATGCTGTCTTTGGCACATCCCCCTCCTTGATTTTGAGTTGATGGTATCCTGACCTGATATCAATCTTTGAGAATATCCGGGCTCCTTGGAGTTGATCAAACAAGTCGTCAATCCTCGGCAGAGGGTACTTATTCCGCATTGTTACCTTATTAATTTCCGGTAATCAATGCAAAGTCGATGACTACCATCCTTCTTCTTGACAAATAGAACTGGAGCACCCTAAGGAGAAACACTGGGTCTAATAAATCTCCGATCTAGGAGCTCCTGCAATTGATCCTTCAGTTCCTTTAACTCAGCCGGGGCCATGCGATAAGGGGCCTTGGATATAGGTCCAGTCCCAGGAACTAGATCAATGGAGAACTCGACTTCCTGGTCTAGGGGTAAATCAGACAATTCATCCGGAAAGACGTTAGAGAATTCTCGAGCTATATGAATATCCTCCAACTTGGCCTCTTCCTGTTGAAGGTCCTTGACTACAGCAAGAAATCATTGACCACCACTCATCAGATACTTTCCAGCCTGCATCGCTGATATGAACACTGAGGCTAGGTGTTTCTGACCACCAATAAAACTGAATTCAGGCTGACTTGGAGTTTTGAAGTTGACAATCTTTCTGAAGTAGTCTACTGAAGCATGATAGGAGGCCAACCAATCCATTCCAAGGATAACATCGAAAAACTTCAGTGGAAGGATAATGAGATCAGCATTCAACCTCCTATTCTCCAAGACAATTGGGTAAGATTTGCATACTGTGTCAACTTTCATAACATCTCCATTTGGAAGTGCAATATGCAACTTTTGCTCCAGAGGAATAGGTGTCAATGATGCATTCTTGTCAAGATAGATGTCAGATATGAAAGAATGCGTGGCACCCGGGTCAATTGAAGTTTGAGCACAAGCAGTATCTACTTTAATCATTCCTGGACATAAGTGTAATTTGTTTTAACATTAAGGATTGAACCTAACTTTTAATTAACTATCAATGCATTGCACTAGATAAGAATGTAATACTAGATATAACATTAAAGGGTATATCTATCACCACAGAATTAGAGGCGGCATCGTCCTACTGAGTGAGGTTGAAGACCCGTCCCTGGTTCCTCGGTGGCTGCTGCTACTGTTGCTGGCTCATCCCTTGACTTGAAAAAGGCTGCTGATCCTTCCGAAAGGGACAGGTGGAAATCTTATGATCAGTTTTCTTATAGACAAAGTAGGCACCAGTCAATCTACGGCAAGGCTTTTCAGGGTGGGAGTTACCACAATGAATGCAACGAGTCTCCTTATTCTGTGGTTCGACTGGGGCCTGTTATGCACTCTTCTTCTTGGCCTGAGAAGAGGATTGGCCAGAAGTAGGCCCTTTTCTCTTCTTCCGCTGCTCCCAATCCTTTTGAACAGCATTCATATCCCTCTCAATCATCAAGGCCTTATTCACCACCGCACTGTAAGTGAGAAGCTCAAATGCATTGACTGCTTGCCTCAGTCGGGGTCACAGTCCCTCAGTGAATCTGGTGACCTTGGCCATTTCATTGGTCACAATATTTGGAGCAAAACGAGCCAACCTGGTGAATTCAGCTTCATACTGGTGTTGGAAATTGTATCCTAAAGCCAATCATTTGATGATTGTGCTGATGTAAATTGTATATAAATTGATATATTAATAAAAGTTATTTGGCAGTTTATTCATTACAAGAACATCTTCTTAATACTCCTGAAAGTGATGAAGCCCTTAGGATCTTCCTCACGATAAAGGAGGATTTATCTTAGAAGGTCCTTAAAAGAGTTCACGACCAAATGATATACTATGATAGGGCCATAGTACTATCAATTATAGGATGTTGTATATCATATTTGTTGGTTATCCTCTTAACCAAGGAGTGTAGAGACAATGGTATGACATACAGGTGAAAGTGTAGGCGTACATTTTACCGAACGTGACTCATTTTCGGATACTCTGCTGTCAAGAGTTAATCCGAGAAGATATAGGTATAAGTATCCTTCAGACCTGAAGATCACAACCAGTGGCTTACAAGCAACTCATTGTACTTAGGTGTCGGACCACTTGGATTTCTAATCCAGCTACGAAAGGTTACTGGGTGCAGCCAAGTACTTGTGGTAGTCAGTTATGGATCAAGATGGAATTTGACCTATCCCATTAAAAGGAGAAATGCTTGTGTTTTAATTTAGCAAGACCTTGGCCAAGGCACTTCATGTGAAAGTCACATGATCACTAAAGTTGAAATCACTTTATGGATTTGCTATTTAGAGTTGACAGGCTCTTAAGCCATCATTAGCATTTGTGGTCAAGAGGATGAATTATATGGTAACTGTTTCTTAGGGTTCTTGGAGTTTGCTCGGCAACTCTTCGACCTATCCGGACGTCGGGTTCCATTGCTAGATGGGCACATCGATTAGTATAGAAAGTTGTTTCTATGCTATCGGCTTAGGTTCGAACCTAGAGAGTCATACGCATAGAAGTTTCCTAGGATGATCTATTTGCTGATCAACGATTGAGAATCGTATATGATTTAATTAATCAATTTGATTGATTGAATTATCTCAATTGGGTTAAGTACAATTGAATAAGATTCAATTTGGTTTAAATCTATTAGAAGGACAAGTCAATTTCAAATATTGATTTGAAATTAGACTTGATTTGAATTTAAATATATTCAGGACTAGCCAAATTTGAATTGGGCTTGGACCATGATATATGTGGGTTAAGTCAAATAAATTCAGATCAGAACCCAAACCTCTCGAATATGGATCTCATATGATGAGATGGCTAAAATCTCATCTCATGAGATAGAATTTAATGCATGACATTTATTTACAGAACATCAAATTTATCCCTCATCAACGACGGAACTAAACTAAACGCTACTACTCCTTGGTTTTCTTTGAACGTCAGAATTAAACCCAGCACCGCGCCTTCGGCGTCTCTTCGCTTTTGCCAAACGACGGATTCTTAAATGTCAGAATTAAATGTCAAGACTAAATCGAGACTATAAATAGAGGGCATTCCCTCACCAGAGAACGTAGAACAAAAATTAGAACAACAATACACGATTTATCATGGATTGTAATTCTAAATTGTCGTGGATTGTAATTCTAAAATGTTAGAATAGAAAATCCTGGTGATTCTGGTGTTAGCGGAAGCCTGATGGATCTTGGAGGAAGATTCAAGTGAGAGGATTCAAGATCAGCAAAGCTATTTTTCCGCGAGCTAGCACTCCCAAAATCTGATCATTCGGGGCTTCGCGTGGACGATATTAGAGGCCAGACGATTGAACGGTTGCAGAGCAATAAGGATTTACCTACTGTTCTTAAGGTAAGTGATTTGATCCCTAAATCTTAAGGAAGGCTTCAAGATAATAGTGTGACTAGTCATCTTGAAGATCAAGATATGATCTTGATGTTTTTATATGCATATTTTAGATCAAACGACCCTGAATATATAGGCAAAGATATGATCTTGATGCATATTAGATAGATTAATATGTAATCTTTTAATTTCCGCAATGATAATAGTTATCAATTTTTAAAAATATGCATGCCTAGGAGACTATTTCTCTTTACAAATGGTATCAGAGCCATAGTTTCATTAATGATCTAATTTATTGCATGTAAATTAATATTCTCATTAATTATGTAATTATGGCTAAAACTTATCACAAGGCCATATGGTCATAGGTGGATTAAAATCTGAATTACCCATTCAATGAGGTATTCTGTGACATATTGCCGTGCGATTATTTTATCATTGATGCTTTGTTTAAAGAAAATTTAAATTTTGCTTTGGCATCAAAACATAGATTACACACACTCTCAAAAGATATTTTATATTTGATACATATTGATGTTGTATAAAACCATAATATTTGCATGTTTAGTATAAAAACATAGATATAATATGATGGCATGATGTCTATGTTATAAAACATACAAATATTTATGAGAGTTTTATTTGAATGTCAAATATTTATTCATAATTTTTTTTTAGATATGATCTAAATATAGGAATTATGAGTAGTAACATTATGCTTGATTGAAATATATGACATGTTAACATGAGATATATTTAATCATTTGGGTTAGCTAAATCGGATCCATAAAGGGTTAGACTCTAAGGTTTAAATCAACTGGACTAAAAGAGTATTTGTTCAAATCTAATTAGATTAGGTTAAGAATGCTTTAAATCAAACAATAGTGGTAGTTGATCAAGTCCTTTTCTTTGATTAAACCAAATAGAAGTAGATGGAAAGGTAGAGACCTATAAATCATGTCTGGTTACCAAGGGGTATCGTCAACATTATGGTATTGACTATGATGAAATATTTTCTCCTATGGCAGTGCTGAAATCCATTCGTATTATGCTAGCTATAGCAGCACACTTCGATTATGAGATTTGGCAGATGGATGTTAAAACCGCTTTTCTAAATGGTGATTTAGAAGAACAGGTGTATATGATACAGCCTGAAGGTTTTATATCTGAAGACGAGTCTAAAGTGTGCAAGCTACAGAAGTCTATTTATGGACTTAAGCAAGCATCAAGGAGTTGGAACATACGATTTGATAAAGTGATCAAATCTTAAGGCTTTATTAAGAATAAAGAAGAACCTTGCATTTATAAATGGGCTAACAATTCTGTTATTGTATTTCTTGTATTATATATGGATGATATTCTTTTAATCGGGAATGATATCCCTGCATTACAAGGAATAAAGACATGGTTATCATCACAATTCTCCATGAAAGATCTGGGAGAAGCATCATACATCCTAGGGATGAAGATCTATAGAGATAGATTTAAGAGGATGCTAGGTTTATCCCAATCTACGTACATTGATACAGTGCTAAAGAGGTTTAGCATGAAGAATTCTAAGAAAGGCTATCTTCCGATAGGCCATGAAATTCATCTTTCTAAGAAGGATTGTCCGACAACTTCTAATGAAAGAGAACGTATGAGTCGAATTCCATATGCTTCGGCAGTAGGATCGATTGTGTACACCATGACATGTACAAGACCAGATGTGACATACTCACTAGGAGTAGTGAGTAGATACCAATCTGATCCAGGAGAAAAATACTGGCAAGTTGTTAAGACAATCCTTAAGTATTTGAGAAATACTAAGGACCAGTGGTTAGTCTATGGAGAGTCTAATTTGAAACTTGTTGGATATACTGATTCCAGTTTTTAATCAGATCATGATGATAGCAAAAGTATATCGGGTTTCGTGTTTATCCTAAATGGTGGAGCTGTTTGCTGAAAAAGTTCCAAGCAACATACAGTGGCAGATTCGGTGTGTGAGGCAGAGTACATCGCTGCATCAGATGCTGTGAAAGAAGCTATGTGGCTGCAAAAGTTCATCTCCGAGCTTGGAGTGACACCTTCCATAGATGAACCAGTCCTGTTATACAGTGACAGCACTGGTGCCATAGCTCAAGCAAAGGAACCACGAGCACATCAGCGCACCAAGCACATACTGCGCTGGTTTCATCTTATTCGAGAGATAGTAGACCGAGGAGACATAAATCTTCAGAAGATTGATGGAAAGGAAAACCTAGGTGACCCATTTACTAAAGCACTCAACATCAAGGAGTTTGACAACTATAAGTTGAAGATGGGTATTAGATACTGTAATGAGTGGCTTTAGGCTAAGTGGGAGTTTGTTGGGAATTGTATCCTAAAGCCAATCATTTGATGATTGTGCTGATGTAAATTGTATATAAATTGATATATTAATAAAAGTTATTTGAGAGTTTATTCATTACAAGAACATCTTCTTAATACTCCTGAAAGTGATGAAGCCCTTAGGATCTTCCTCACGATAAAGGAGGATTTATCTTAGAAGGTCCTTAAAAGAGTTCGCGACCAAATGATATACTATGACAGGGCCATAGTACTATCAATTATAGGATGTTGTATATCATATTTGTTTGTTATCCTCTTAACCAAGGAGTGTAGAGACAATGGTATGACATATAGATGGAAGTGTAGGAGTACATTTTACCGAACATGACTCATTTTCGGATACTCTGCTATCAAGAGTTAATCCGAGAAGATATAGGTATAAGTATCCTTCAGACCTGAAGATCACAACCAGTGGCTTACAAGCAACTCATTGTACTTAGGTGCCGGACCACCTGGATTTCTAATCCAGCTACGAAAGGTTACTGGGTGCAGTCAAGTACTTGTGGTAGTCAGTTGTGGATCAAGATGGAATTTGACCTATCCCATTAAAAGGAGAAATGCTTGTGTTTCAATTTAGCAAGACCTTGGCCAAGGCACTTCATGTGAAAGTCACATGATCACTAAAGTTGAAATCACTTTATGGATTTGCTATTTAGAGTTGACAGGCTCTTAAGCCATCATTAGCATTTGTGGTCAAGAGGATGAATTATACGGTAACTGTTTCTTAGGGTTCTTGGAGTTTGCTCGGTAACTCTTCGACCTATTCGGACGTCGGGTTCCATTGCTAGATGGGCACATCGATTAGTATAGAAAGTTGTTTCTATGCTATCGGCTTAGGTTCGAACCTAGAGAGTCATATGCATAGAAGTTTCCTAGGATGATCTATTTGCCGATCAACGATTGAGAATCGTATATGATTTAATTAATCAATTTGATTGATTGAATTATCTCAATTGGGTTAAGTACAATTGAATAAGATTCAATTTGGTTTAAATCTATTAGAAGGACAAGTCAATTTCAAATATTGATTTGAAATTAGACTTGATTTGAATTTAAATAGATTCAAGACTAGCCAAATTTGATTTGGGCTTGGACCATGATCTATGTGGGTTAAGTCAAATAAATTCAGATCAGAACCCAAACCTCTCGAATATGGATCTCATATGATGAGATGGCTAAAATCTCATCTCATGAGATAGAATTTAATGCATGAAATTTATTTACCAAACGTCAAATTTATCCCTCGTCTCTTTGGTTTTCTCCCAACAACGGAACTAAACTAAACGCCGTGAGTCCTTGGTTTTCTCTGAACGTCGGAATTAAACCAAGCGCCGCGCCTTCGGCGTCTCTTCGCTTTTGCCAAATGATGGATTCTTAAATGTCAGAATTAAATGTCAAGACTAAATCGAGACTATAAATAGAGGGCATTCCCTCACCAGAGATCACAGAACAAAAATTAGAACAACAATACACGATTTGTCGTGGATTGTAATTCTAAATTGTCGTGGATTGTAATTCTAAAATGTTAGAATAGAAAATCCTGGTGATTCTGGTGTTAGCGGAAGCCTGGTGGATCTTGGAGGAAGATTCAAGTGAGAGGATTCAAGATTAGCAAAGCTATTTTTCCGCGAGCTAGCACTCCCGAAAATCTGATCATTCGGGGCTTCGCGTGGATGATACTAGAGGCCGGACGATTGAACGGCTGCAGAACAATAAGGATTTACCTACTGTTCTTTAGGTAAGTGATTTGATCCCTAAATCTTAAGGCAAGCTTCAAGATAATAGTATGACTAGTCATCTTGAAGATCAAGATATGATCTTGATATTTTTATATGCATATTTTAGATCAGACGACCCTGAATATATAGGCAAAGATATGATCTTGATGCATATTAGATAGATTAATATGCAATCTTTTAATTTCTGCAATGATAATAGTTATCAATTTTTAAAAATATGCATGCCTGGAAGACTATTTCTCTCTACAAATGGTATCAGAGCTATGGTTTCGTTAACGATCTAATTTATTGCATGTAAATTAATATTCTCATTAATTATGTAATTATGGCTAAAACTTATCACAAGGCCATATGGTCATAAGTGGATTGAAAATCCAAATTACCCATTCAATGAGGTATTCTGTGACATATTGCCGTACGATTGTTTTATCGTTGATGCTTTGTTTAAAGAAAATTTAAATTGTGCTTTGGCATCAAAACATAGATTACACACACTCTCAAAAGATATTTTATATTTGATACATATTGATGTTGTATAAAACCATAATATTTGCATGTTTAGTATAAAAACATAGATATAATATGATGACATGATGTCTATGTTATAAAACATACAAATATTTATGAGAGTTTTATTTGAATGTCAAATATTAGTTCATAATTTTTTTTTAGATATAATCTAAATATAGGAATTATGAGTAGTAACATTATGCTTGATTGAAATATATGACATGTTAACATGAGATATATTTAATCATTTGGGTTAGCTAAATCGGGTCCATAAAGGGTTAGACTCTAAGGTTTAAGTCAACTGGACTAAAAGAGTATTTGTTCAAATCTAATTAGATTAGGTTAAGAATACTCTAAATCAAACAATAGTGGTAGTTGATCAAGTCCTTCTCTTTGATTAAACCAAATGAAAGTAGATTAGGCTCTGTGGTTGAGCATGAATCTATTAGATGGTCAAATCAGAATTGGTTAACCATATGATGTCCAGGTGGGATGGCAAGTTGCTCTAGGATCAACGATCGAATGGTTTTTAATTGGGAGCTACTCGTATTGATGCGTCTTTAATGAGTTAATGGCATATCCCTCCCATTGATCTCTCTCACCTAGTCATTGTGGTGAACCATTTATGATTCAGATCATTTACCTGATTTGGGTTGACCCATGCCTGTAAGGATATCAGTATGACTGATTTAGGTGCCACTTAACCTGACTTAATCTTGTTTCATTCTACCGATTTCATAGACTCAGTGGGAGAACTTGTTTAGTCAATTTATCTTCATATTATTAAAATACTCTAAAATTATTAGGTTCTTAAAATAAAATAGTTATATGATAACTAGATCATAGCCTCCCATTAAGGTGGGTGATAATGAGTCCGATGTCTTGATAATCATTGGAGGCACTCCATGCCTGGTGCTTGTCAACCATCGAAATTATCATTCATTATATGATAAGTCAGCGTAACTATTAAATAGACAGTCAGGTGAGCCGAGCTTCACTCGGGCTTGGTTGTCTATTGATAGGTTACACTGATTATATCATTTAATGGTTGGACATAACCAGAACTTTCAGTGGAAGCACTTCATGCCTGCTGAAGAGGTACATGGGGCAAAACTGAACACTAAGAATTGTTTGGGAAAATAATTGGTTTTGAACCTACTCTTAGATGCATATGGGTTAGCCAAGCTTCACTTGGGCCTGTATGTAGTTTATATAGATCTTAGTGCCCGCTAAAGAATTAAGAATAATTCTTCGAATTGGGGTGTAGAGGCTGCCAATTTGAACAAAATAGTGGGAGAATCTTTAGACTAAAGTCCAAGTCTTTAGACTGAATCAATTTATATACTAATAAACTTTAGTTTTTCCTTATGCAGAACATGACCACTAATTTATCATTAAGGTCCCTATTGGATAGTGACAAATTGAATGGTTCCAATTTCAATAGCTGGTTCAGAAAACTTAAGATCGTCCTTGAGCATGAGAGGATTCTATATATTCTGAATAATCGAGCACCAAAGATACCTGATACAAACACCCAAAGTTCTAAGAGAGACACTTATCAGAAGTGGCTCAATGATAGAACTAGCGTGCGTTGTATCATGTTAGCAGCAATGAACGATGAATTCGGTCGCCGGTTCGAGAATGCTCAGCCAGAAGAAATCATTCAAGTGTTGAATGAATCTTTCGGCACACCCGGCGATGTTGAAAGGCACAAGACTAGTTGTGCTATTTTCAATGCTCGAATGAGAGATGGATCTCCTGTCACTGATCATGTATTGTACATGATTGAGAAGATAGAACTCCTAAGCAAGCTCGGCTTTCCCTTACATGAGCATTTGGGAAAAGATGCGATCATGAATTCCTTGCCTCCATCCTTCCGACATTTCCTTACTAATTTTCAAATGACAAAGCCTGCAGTCAACTACCACGGTTTGTTGGGGTTGTTACAGAACTTTGAGAAAGATAACCAGCTCTCTAAGGGTTTGGTTAATGTGGTTGAAGGATCTAAGGTAGGGCATAAACCCTTTGGATAAAGGAAGAAGAAAAAGAATAATAAAAGGATGCAACATGCTAGGACATCTATAAGGGGTCAGATGCAGAAGAAGAAAGTTGATAAAATTCAAGCTGAATGCTTTCACTGCAAGATGCAAGGGCACTGAAAGAGGAACTGTCCTCTTTACATTGCCACACTTGATCCAAACAGGCCAAAGAAGAAAAAGGAGCAAGATGTTGCTCAACAAGGTATTTATATGATAACACCTTATAATTTTTCTATATATGATAATTAGACCTGGGTATTGGATACCGCGAGTCCTTTTAACATTTGCAATTCATTGCAGGGACTACAGGTCACCAGAAGATTTGAGGACAATGAAAGATTCCTAAATGTCAGCGATGGAAGATTAGTTCCAGTACTGCCTTAGGAGTTCTTGAAATAGTTTTCAATAGAAATGTCATTATACTAAATAATTATTATTTTTGCCCAACGTTCTTATTGAACATAATTTCTGTAGGCCTTCTGGCCAAAAATAATTATGAAATTTTAATAAAGGATGTTACTTTGAATAACATTATGAATGGAGTCACTGTAATGACTGGGCATTTATCTAATGGCATTTATATATTATCACAGCCTATGAATGTAGTGTACCAATCAAGTAAGCGCCCTAGAATAACTGATGTCACAGATATTTATCTTTGGCACCATCGGCTGGGTCATATCAACAAGAATAGATTAAACAGGTTAACTCAGGAGGGCATCCTTCGAGTTGATGATTGTGAATCATTAACTACCTGTGAATCATGTCTTCTTGGTAAAATGACCAAGTCATCTTTTACTAGAAAAGGTGAAAGAGCCAAAGAGCTATTGGGTCTAGTACATACTGATGTATGTGGACCAATGAGCACTTGTGCCAAAGGTGGATACTACTACTTCATTACTTTTACAGATGACCTTTCTAGGTTCGGTTATGTCTATCTTATGCGACATAAATCTGAATCGTTTGAAATGTTCAAACTATATCATAAAGAAATAGAAAAACAAACAGAAAAATATATTAAGACCCTTCGATCAGATCGAGGAGTCGAATACCTTTCCAATGAATTTGTGACATATTTAAAGGAGAATGGGATTCTCTCCCAATGGACTCCTTCTGGAACACCGCAACATAACGGTGTGTCGGAAAGAAGGAATCGAACTCTGTTAGACATGGTTTGGTCTATGATGGGTTTTGCAAGCTTGCCAATATCATTTTAGGGATACGCATTAGAATCAGCTTGTCATATTCTTAATAAGGTTCCAAGTAAGTCTGTTTCTAAAACTCCACATGAGATGTGGTATGGACATAAACCGGTTATTACCTATCTGAGAGTCTGGGGGTGTCCGGCTTATGTGAAACGTGCAAAATCAGATAAACTTGAACCCAAATCTGACAAATATTTTTTCATCGGCTATCCGAAAGAAACAAAAGGATATTACTTCTACAATACTGAAGAACAAAAGTTGTTCATTAGTAATAGAGCAGTTTTTCTTGAAAAGGAGTTCCTTAGTGAAGGAACAAATAGCTCTAATGTTGAACTTGAGGAAGTTCATCAAGTAGAAGGAATAACACAAACCAGTGAACCCCTAGAATCTGAGTTGATTAGATCAAACTCAAAACCCATTTTAGATGCACCATTAAGGCGATCTGGTAGAGTACCACATCAACCGGACAGATACTTGGGTTTCTTGGTCCAGAACGATGATCCTGTTGAGCTCGATGAGAACAACGAGGATCCGATCACCTATATGGATGCTATGCAAAGGACTGACTCTAATAAATGGCTCGATGCCATGAAATCCGAACTTGATTCTATGAAGGACAATAATGTATGGACATTAGTTGATCCACCCGAAGGGATAAAACCCATAGGGTGTAAATGGGTTTTCAAGAGGAAAAGAGGCGCAGATGGAAAGGTAGAGACCTATAAATCACGTCTAGTTACCAAGGGGTATCGTCAACGTTATGGTATTGACTATGACGAAACGTTTTCTCCTATGGCAGTGCTGAAATCCATTCGGATTATGCTAGCTATAGCAGTACACTTCGATTATGAGATTTGGCAGATGGATGTTAAAACCGCTTTTCTAAATGGTGATTTAGAAGAACAGGTGTATATGATACAACCTGAAGGTTTTATATCTGAAGATGAGTCTAAAGTGTGCAGGCTACAGAAGTCTATTTATGGACTTAAGCAAGCATCAAGGAGTTGGAACATACGATTTGATAAAGTGATCAAATCTTATGGCTTTATTAAGAATAAAGAAGAACCTTGCATTTATAAATGGGCTAACGATTCTGTTATTGTATTTCTTGTATTATATATGGATGATATTCTTTTAATCGGAAATGATATCCCTGCATTACAAGGAATAAAGACATGGTTATCATCACAATTCTCTATGAAAGATCTGGGAGAAGCATCATACATCCTAGGGATGAAGATCTATAGAGATAGATCTAAGAGGATGCTAGGTTTATCCCAATCTACGTACATTGACACAGTGCTAAAGAGGTTTAACATGGAGAATTCCAAGAAAGGCTATCTTCCGATAGGCCATGGAATTTATCTTTCTAAGAAGGATTGTCCGACAACTCCTAATGAAAGAGAACGTATGAGTCGAATTCCATATGCTTCGGCAGTAGGATCGATTATGTACACCATGATATGTACAAGACCAGATGTGGCATACTCACTAGGAGTAGTGAGTAGATACCAATCTGATCCAGAAGAAAAACACTGGCAAGTTGTTAAGACAATCCTTAAGTATTTGAGAAATACTAAGGACCAGTGGTTAGTCTATGGAGAGTCTGATTTGAAACTTGTTGGATATACTGATTCCAGTTTTCAATCAGATCATGATGATAGCAAAAGTATATCAGGTTTCATGTTTATCCTAAATGGTGGAGCTGTTTGCTGAAAAAGTTCCAAGCAACATGCAGTGGCAGATTTGGTATGCGAGGCAGAGTATATCGCTGCATCAGATGCTGCGAAAGAAGCTGTGTGGCTGCAAAAGTTCATCTTCGAGCTTGGAGTGACACCTTCCATAGATGAACCAGTCCTGTTATACAGTGACAGCGCTGGTGCCATAGCTCAAGCAAAGGAACCACGAGCACATCAGCGCACCAAGCACATACTGCGCCGGTTTCATCTTATTCGAGAGATAGTGGACCGAGGAGACATAAATCTTCAGAAGATTGATGGAAAGGAAAACCTAGGTGACCCATTTACTAAAGCACTCAGCATCAAGGAGTTTGACAACTATAAGTTGAAGATGGGTATTAGATACTGTAATGAGTGGCTTTAGGCTAAGTGGGAGTTTGTTGGGAATTGTATCCTAAAGCCAATCATTTGATGATTGTGCTGATGTAAATTGTATATAAATTGATATATTAATAAAAATTATTTGGTAGTTTATTCATTCAAGAACATCTTCTTAATACTCCTGAAAGTGATGAAGCCCTTAGGATCTTCCTCACGATAAAGGAGGATTTATCTTAGAAGGTCCTTAAAAGAGTTCGCGACCAAATGATATACTATGACAGGGCCATAGTACTATCAATTATAGGACGTTGTATATCATATTTGTTGGTTATCCTCTTAACCAAGGAGTGTAGAGACACTGGTATGACATACAGGTGAAAGTGTAGGAGTACATTTCACCGAACGTGACTCATTTTCGGATACTCTGCTGTCAAGAGTTAATCCGAGAAGATATAGGTATAAGTATCCTTCAGACCTGAAGATCACAACCAGTGGCTTACAAGCAACTCATTGTACTTAGGTGCTGGACCACCTGGATTTCTAATCCAGCTACGAAAGGTTACTGGGTGCAGTCAAGTACTTGTGGTAGTCAGTTGTGGATCAAGATGGAATTTGACCTATTCCATTAAAAGGAGAAATGCTTGTGTTTCAATTTAGCAAGACCTTGGCCAAGGCATTTCATGTGAAAGTCACATAATCACTAAAGTTGAAATCACTTTATGGATTTGCTATTTAGAGTTGACAGGCTCTTAAGCCATCCTTAGCATTTGTGGTCAAGAGGATGAATTATACGGTAACTGTTTCTTAGGGTTCTTGGAGTTTGCTCGGCAACTCTTCGATCTATCTGGACGTCGGGTTCCATTGCTAGATGGGCACATCGATTAGTATAGAAAGTTGTTTCTATGCTATCGGCTTAGGTTCGAACCTAGAGAGTCACACGCATAGAAGTTTCCTAGGATGATCTATTTGCTGATCAACGATTGAGAATCGTATATGATTTAATTAATCAATTTGATTGATTGAATTATCTCAATTGGGTTAAGTACAATTGAATAAGATTCAATTTGGTTTAAATCTATTAGAAGGACAAGTCAATTTCAAATATTGATTTGAAATTAAACTTGATTTGAATTTAAATAGATTCAGGACTAGCCAAATTTGATTTGGGCTTGGACCATGATCTATGTGGATTAAGTCAAATAAATTCAGATTAGAACCCAAACCTCTCGAATATGGATCTCATATGATGAGATGGCTAAAATCTCATCTCATGAGATAGAATTTAATGCATGGCATTTATTTACCGAACATCGGATTTATCCCTCGTCTCTTTGGTTTTCTCCGAACGATGGAACTAAACCAAATTGGAAGACTTGAGGAGTGCTAGCGGGACAAAAATGGCATCCGCGGAATGGGAAACCTAGTGGAAGAAGAAGCCTCTAATATGTGTGGACAAGATAGTTTTGTAAGCGAGCCGACCATTCTTATCTTTTTCTTGATCCGAGGATATATACCGTTTTACTTTTGACGGGTATCTGGAGGAAGAGAAAACTTCCCTTTAAATTTATTAAAAGAGGATAAAATAATGGTTACAATAAAACATACGGTGAGTACAGGCGAAGGGAGAGGAGATTAGAGGTACGAGAGAGTCCACTGTTCTACACTTTGGATAAAAGTTAGTTTGGTCCCTTTGCCGATTGCACGCATGTTAAACTTAAAAGAACGACTTGATAAACCAATCCTGGTCCTTCAAATATTTCAAGATGCTTTCGTAACTCAGCTGGTTTTTATTGGTCCGTTTGACTGGTATCGCGAATAACGTTATGTGACGAAGCCAAGCGAACAGTGCCAAAAGAGTCAAGTGGAGTGCTTTTATGAGTGATTTCTTCCGTCCTTTCAACACGAAATGAGTGATATTTCTGGGTTACCCGTAGTACCGTTCACCTGAACATATTTTAGTACGTTTGAAATCTCCAACCTCAACGAAGGTCTTTTTAATGCAGAACACTTGATAATCCAATTAGCAATGAGAGGACGTATTATATTTTGGACGACATGGAGATGTGGAGTGCCATAGAACAAGAGTAATGTCACGCTTCAGTTCCAAAATTCGAGCTAGGATGATAATCCGCCGCATGCTAGGCATGCAAGGCGTATCGAACTTCATCACAAAAATTAATATAAAACAAAAATCCCAATTCATGATTTATTACAAACCATAATTATCAGTCTTGGGCTACCAGCCCTACACACAAGCAACACCGAACTATATCAATATAATGGAACTAAATTTATTTAATAAAAGCTCCGTCTATCCCAAATTCCTTCTTCATTCCTGAGGCTCTGAAAAACATTGTGAGAATTCTATGAGCTCACACTCAATAAGTAGCCTAATACAATTTCAAATTATATTTATTATACTATCAGCATATTCATGTCATCAGATCAAAATAATTTAGAAGCTTAATTAAATAATAAATATTAGAATATGCGATGTAAACAAAACACTGTTTATACTGTCATTGTTTTCCTTTATGTGTCCCATGGCCCTACGGCACTCATCTTGTGTATCACTCTTAAATGTCCCCTAAGAGGAAGGGTCCTAGTACCAGTATTATGTCATATCATAATCTGTCATATGAGAACCACGGCGACACATAAATTTTTACTGTCATTATCATAATTACATATTATCATCTCGATAGTAACAACATAATTTTGCAAGAATAACATAATTATATTTAACTGTAAGTTCATAATTTACAAATTAAATAATTTATAAAATTATAATACTTGGCTTACTTATCTCTGTATGCAAATTTCAATAGATAACATAGCTATTTGGACACCTGGGTACCTACAGTATCATTTTACATTATTAAATTTTAAAATCTGAATAATAAAATGATTCTTAAAACTCTACCCAGACCACTTCACGGGCCCAACTTTGGGCTCGAATATCTCTCAATATATTTGTCAAAATGGGGATTTAAAAATATCCCAAGAAACTAGATTCAATCATGATTCGGGCCATATATTTACTTTGTTATTCTCGGCCCACTACAAGGCCCAAAAAGTGGCTCAAAAATGGCTTACAGATCGGTCCAACAAGGCCCAAATCAAGGCAGCCCAACACAAGATGTACAGGGTAAACTATACCCCAACCTCTTTGATTAATAACAATTCCAAGAAGAAGACAAGATGAATCTGTGCCGTAGCACTACAAGAAATATCACACCGATCTCTTCCTCACCTTGCCTTAGGTTACAAGATCACTCATTCGTAACCCGTAGATGATCGCCTGTAGGAAGCTCCTCAACGGCTCCGCTCCGATCGTCTCTTCTCTTTCTCCTCCTTCTCGCCCAAGGTGGAGAATAGAAGATGCCTTTAATTTGATGGCCGGTTGGATTGGATTCTCCTTGATTCCTCTCCGTTCAATGCTCTTCCCGAAGACCTCTGCCCTCTTATTTATAGTGCAGCCGTTGCCTTATCCAAAGCTTCACCCGTTCTTATCTTATCCTCATGCACCGCCTCCTTTAATGCACCGCCCAAACTCTTGTAAATCTTATCCTTTGATGGGCGTTGGATAGGCTAATGAAGGACTCCTAGTTGCAGCTGATTTGACGCCTGAAAACTTCATCCAAAAAGCTCCATCGGTAATTTTGGATAAAGGCCAACTTATCCATAACTAACTCCCCCAAAGATCTTATCCAAATCTTCTTATTTGTTGCTTGTGGATCCTAGGGATTATATTCTCCCCTCCTTATAAAAATTTCGGCCTCGAAATTAATAACTTTTATTAGAAAAAATTAAAATTTTAATTTTGTCACACGATCAACTAAGTCTTTATTCAAAAGTCAACAGTCGTAGCTATATCATTAACTATATTAGGATATAAATAGTTGTGGATACTTCTTTTTCATTTCCTCTAATCCCAAATCTCATCACATCTTTGGTTGGTGATACCCTTAAGAAAACATAGTCCCCAACCTGGAATTCCAATTTCCTTCTTCTGACATCAGCATAGCTCTTTTGCCTGCTCTGAGCTGTACGAAGATGCTCCCTGATCAAATGCACCTTATCTACTGTCTGCTGAAACAGCTCAGGGCCTAGCAATTTTCTCTCTCCCACATCATCCCAATATAAAGGAGATCTGCACCTCCTACCATACAGAGCTTCAAATGGAGCCATCTGGATACTGGCCTGGTAACTGTTATTATATGCAAACTCCACCAAAGGTAAATGGTTATCCCAAGCTCCACCCAAGTCCATCACATAGGCTCGCAACATATCTTCCAGAATCTGTATGGTCCTCTCTGATTGCCCATCTGACTGAGGATGATAGGCAGTACTGAAGTTTAATTTGGTTCCTATGGCCTTATGAAGACTCTGCCAAAACTAGGACACAAACCTGGTATCCCTATCTGATACAATAGATACAGAAACACCATGAAGTCTCACGATCTGCTCAATATACAAATTAGCCAATCTTTCACTAGAGACCCTAACTCTGAAAGGTAGGAAATGAGCTGATTTTGTTAGTTTGTCCACAATAACCCAAACTGCATCGTTACTCCTGGGAGTTTTGGGTAGACCAGTCACAAAGTCCATTGTAATCTTTTTCCATTTCCACTATGGAATCATCAGAGACTGAAGAGGTCCCGTAGGCCTTTGATGCTCGGCCTTCAGTCGCTGACACACCAAGCACTTGGCCACATACTGAGCAATATCCCAAGCACTTGGCCACATACTGAGCAATCTCCCTCTGTATATCTTAGTGCCACCTGGATGCACAGTATAAGGAGAGTAGTGAGCCTCCTTCAAAATTTTAGCCTTCAGTTCTTCAATGTTTGGCACACAAGGTCTTCATTCAAATTTCAAGAATCCATCCTCCATCACATAAAATTCATTCTGAACTCCTGACTGCACAACTTCTTTAATCCTTTGTAGATCGGAATCTTCTATCTGGGAGGACTTGATTCTGTCAACTAGGGTCAGCTGGAGTACAAGTGCTGCAACAAGCCCATCAGACTGCTGTACTCTCAGACCAACCTTCCACTTCTCCAGATCTCTCAATACGTGAGGCTAGAAAGTAATCATAGCAGCTAACTCAGAAGAGGATTTTCTGCTCAAAGCATCAGCCACTACATTGGCCTTCCCAAGATGATACTGTAGATTTAGGTCATAATCCTTTAATAGTTCCAACCACCTCCTCTGCCTTAAATTTAGCTCCTTCTGTGTGAAGATGTATTTTAGACTCTTATGATCTGTATACACATCACACGACACTTCATATAGATAATGCCACCAAATCTTCAGAGTAAAAACCACAGCAGCCAATTCCAGATCATGAGTAGGATAATTCTGCTCATAAGGTTTCAATTGTCTGGAGGCATAAGCTATCACCCTTTCATTCTGCATCAAAACACATCCCAATCCTTTCCGAGAGGCATCAGTGTATATAGTAAAACCTTCAGATCCTGTTGGAAGAACAAGAATGTGAGCTGATACCAGGCGCTGCTTTATCTCCTAGAAACTTTTCTTACACTCCACTATCCAGTTAAACTTCACTCGCTTTTGGGTTAAGCGAGTTAGGGGTAGAGCAATGCGAGAGAAATTCTTCATAAATTTACGGTAATACCCGGCTAACCCCAAGAAACTTCTGACTTCTGCCACATTAGAAGGTCGGCTCCAGCTAATGATAGCTTCAATCTTTTTCGGGTTCACTGATACACCATCTTTAGAGATTATATGACCCAAGAAAGATACTTGGTCCAACCAAAACTCACACTTATGCAGCTTGGCATAAAGCTTCTTCTCTCGAAGAATCTGCAACATAATCCTCAGGTGGTCTTCATGCTCCTTATGGCTCTTGGAATATATCAGAATATTATCAATGAAAACTACCACAAACTGATCCAGATATGGCTTAAAAATTCTATTCATTAAGTCCATGAATGCTGCTGGGGCATTAGTTAACCCAAACGACATCATCAAGAACTCATAGTGGCCATATCTGGTTCTGAATGCTGTCTTTGGCACATCCCCCTCCTTGATTTTGAGTTGATGGTACCCTAACCTGAGATCAATCTTTGAGAATATCCGGGCTCCTTGGAGTCGATCAAACAAGTCATCAATCCTCGGCAGAGGGTACTTATTCCGCATTGTTACCTTATTAATTTCCCGGTAATCAATGCAAAGTCGAAGACTGCCATCCTTCTTCTTAACAAATAGAACTGGAGCACCCCAAGGAGAAACACTGGGTCTAATAAATCCCCGATCTAGGAGCTCCTGCAATTGATCCTTCAGTTCCTTTAACTCAGCCGGGGCCATGCGATAAGGGGCCTTGGATATAGGTCCAGTCCCAGGAACTAGATCAATGGAGAACTCAACTTCCTGGTCTAGGGGTAAATCAGACAATTCATTCGAAAAGATGTTAGGGAATTCTCGAGCTATATGAATATCCTCCAACTTGGCCTCTTCCTGCTGAAGGTCCTTGACTACAACAAGAAATCATTGACCGCCACTCATCAGATACTTTCCAGCCTACATCGCTGATATGAACACTGAGGCTAGGTGTTTCTGACCATCAATAAAACTGAATTCAGGCTGACTTGGAGTTTTGAAGTTGACAATCTTTCTGAAGCAGTCTACTGAAGCATGATAGGAGGCCAACCAATCCATTCCAAGGATAACATCGAAAAACTTCAGTGGAAGGATAATGAGATCAACATTCAACCTCCTATTCTCTAAGACAATTGGGCAAGATTTGCATACTGTGTCAACTTTCATAACATCTCCATTTGGAAGTGCAATATGCAACTTTTGCTCCAGAGGAATAGGTGTCAATGATGCATTCTTTTCAAGATAGATGTCAGATATGAAAGAATGCATGACACCCGGGTCAATTGAAGTTTGAGTACAAGCAGTACCTACTTTAATCATTCCTGGACATAAGTGTAATTTGTTTTAACATTAAGGATTGAACCTAACTTTTAATTAACTGTCAATGCATTGCACTAGATAAGAATGTAACTAGATATAACATTAAAGGGTATATCTGTCACCACAGAATTAGAGGCGGCATCGTCCTACTGAGTGAGGTTGAAGACCCATCCCTAGTTCCTCGGTGGTTGCTGCTACTGTTGATGGCTCATCCCTTGACTTGAAAAAGGCTGCTGATCCTTCCAAAAGGGACAGTTGGAAATCTTATGATCAGTTTTCCCATAGACAAAGCAGGCACCAGTCAATCTGCGGCAAGGCTTTCCAGGGTGGGAGTTACCACAATGAATGCAACGAGTCTCCTTATTCTGTGGTTCGACTGGGGCCTATTGTGCACCCTTCTTCTTGGCCTGAGCAGAGGATTGGCTAGAAGTAGGCCCTTTTCTCTTCTTCCACTGCTCCCAATCCTTTTGAACAGCATTTACATCCCCCTCAATCACCAAGGCCTTATTCACCACCGCACTGTAAGTGAGAAGCTCAAATGCATTGACTACTTGCCTCAGTCGGGGTCGCAGTCCCTCAGTGAATCTGGTGACCTTGGCCATTTCATTGGTCACAATATTTGGAGCAAAACAAGCCAACCTGGTGAATTCAGCTTCATACTGGTGTTGGGAATTGTATCATAAAGCCAATCATTTGATGATTATGCTGATGTAAATTATATATAAATTGATATATTAATAAAAGTTATTTGGCAGTTTATTCATTACAAGAACATCTTCTTAATACTCCTGAAAGTGATGAAGCCCTTAGGATCTTCCTCACGATAAAGGAGGATTTATCTTAGAAGGTCCTTAAAAGAGTTCGCGACCAAATGATATACTATGATAGGGCCATAGTACTATCAATTATAGGATGTTGTATATCATATTTGTTGGTTATCCTCTTAACCAAGGAGTGTAGAGACACTGGTATGACATACAGGTGAAAGTGTAGGAGTACATTTCACCGAACGTGACTCATTTTCGGATACTCTGCTGTCAAGAGTTAATCCGAGAAGATATAGGTATAAGTATCCTTCAGACCTGAAGATCACAACCAGTGGCTTACAAGCAACTCATTGTACTTAGGTGCCAGACCACCTGGATTTCTAATCCAGCTACGAAAGGTTACTGGGTGCAGTCAAGTACTTGTGTAGTCAGTTGTGGATCAAGATGGAATTTGACCTATCCCATTAAAAGGAGAAATGCTTGTGTTTCAATTTAGCAAGACCTTGGCCAAGGCACTTCATGTGAAAGTCACATGATCACTAAAGTTGAAATCACTTTATGATTTGCTATTTAGAGTTGACAGGCTCTTAAGCCATCATTAGCATTTGTGGTCAAGATGATGAATTATACGGTAACTGTTTCTTAGTGTTCTTGGAGTTTGCTCGGCAACTCTTCGACCTATCCGGACGTCGGGTTCCATTGCTAGATGGGCACATCGATTAGTATAGAAAGTTGTTTCTATGCTATCGGCTTAGGTTCGAACCTAGAGAGTCACACGCATAGAAGTTTCCTAAGATGATCTATTTGCTGATCAACGATTGAGAATCGTATATGATTTAATTAATCAATTTGATTGATTGAATTATCTCAATTGGGTTAAGTACAATTGAATAAGATTCAATTTGGTTTAAATCTATTAGAAGGACAAGTCAATTTCAAATATTGATTTGAAATTAGACTTGATTTGAATTTAAATAGATTCAAGACTAGCCAAATTTGATTTGGGCTTGGACCATGATCTATGTGGGTTAAGTCAAATAAATTCAGATCAGAACCCAAACCTCTCGAATATGGATCTCATATGATGAGATGGCTAAAATCTCATCTCATGAGATAGAATTTAATGCATGATATTTATTTACAGAACGTCGAATTTATCCCTCGTCTCTTTGGTTTTCTCCGAACGACGGAACTAAACTAAACGCTTGGTTTTCTCCGAACGTCGGAATTAAACCAAGTGCCGCGCCTTCGGCGTCTCTTCGCTTTTGCCAAATAATGGATTCTTAAATGTCAGAATTAAATGTCAAGACTAAATCGAGACTATAAATAGAGGGCATTCCCTCACCAGAGAACATAGAACAAAAATTAGAACAACAATACACGATTTGTCGTAAATTGTAATTCTAAATTGTCGTGGATTGTAATTCTAAAATGTTAGAATAGAAAATTCTGGTGATTCTGTGTTAGCGGAAGCCTGGTGGATCTTGGAGGAAGATTCAAGTGAGAAGATTCAAGATTAGCAAAGCTATTTTTTCGCGAGCTAGCACTCCCGGAAATCTGATCATTCGGGGCTTCGCGTGGACGATACTAGAGGCCGGACGATTGAATGGTTGCAAAATAATAAGGATTTACCTACTGTTCTTAAGGTAAGTGATTTGATCCCTAAATCTTAAGGCAGGCTTCAAGATAATAGTGTGACTAGTCATCTTAAAGATCAAGATATGATCTTGATATTTTTATATGCATATTTTAGATCAAACGACCCTGAATATATAGGCAAAGATATGATCTTGATGCATATTAGATAGATTAATATGTAATCTTTTAATTTCTACAATGATAATAGTTATCAATTTTTAAAAATATGCATGCCTTGGAGACTATTTCTCCTACAAATGGTATCAGAGCCATGGTTTCGTTAATGATCTAATTTATTGCATGTAAATTAATATTCTCATTAATTATGTAATTATGGCTAAAACTTATCACAAGGCCATATGGTCACAGGTGGATTGAAAATCCGAATTACCCATTCAATGAGGTATTCTGTGACATATTGCCATGCGATTGTTTTATCGTTGATGCTTTGTTTAAAAAAAATTTAAATTGTGCTTTGGCATCAAAACATAGATTACACACACTCTCAAAAGATATTTTATATTTGATACATATTGATGTTGTATAAAACCATAATATTTGCATGTTTAGTATAAAAACATAGATATAATATATGATGGCATGATGTCTATGTTATAAAACATACAAATATTTATGAGAGTTTTATTTGAATGTCAAATATTAGTTCATAATTTTTTTTTAGATATGATCTAAATATAGGAATTATGAGTAGTAACATTATGCTTGATTGAAATATATGACATGTTAACATGAGATATATTTAATCATTTGGGTTAGCTAAATCGGGTCCATAAAGGGTTAGACTCTAAGGTTTAAATCAACTGGACTAAAAGAGTATTTGTTCAAATCTAATTAGATTAGGTTAAGAATGCTCTAAATCAAACAATAGTGGTAGTTGATCAAGTCCTTCTCTTTGATTAAACAAAATGGAAGTAGATTAGGCTCCGTGGTTGAGCATGAATCTATTAGATGGTCAAATCAGAATTGGTTAACCATATGATGTCAAGGTGGGATGGCAAGTTGCTCTAGGATCAACGATCGAATGGTTTTTAATTGGGAGCTACTCGTATTGATGCGTCTTTAACAAGTTAATGGCATATCCCTCCCATCGATCTCTCTCACCTGGTCATTGTGGTGAACCATTTATGATTCAGATCATTTACCTGATTCGGGTTGACCCATGCCTGTAAGATATTAGTATGACTAATTTAGGTGCCACTTAACCTGACTTAATCTTGTTTCATTCTATCGATTTCATAGATTCAGTGGGAGAACTTGATTAGTCAATTTATCTTCATATTATTAAAATCCTCTAAAATTATTAGGTCCTTAAAATGAAATAGTTATATGATAACTAGATCATAGCCTCCCATTAAGGTGGGTGATAATGAGTCCGATATCTTGATAATCATTGGAGGCACTCCATGCCTGGTGCTTGTCAACCATCGAATTATCATTCATTATATGATAAGTCAGCGTAACTATTAAATAAAAAGTCAGGTGAGCCGAGCTTCACTCGGGCTTGGTTGTCTATTGATAGGTTACACTGATATATCATTTAATGGTTGGACCTAACCAGAACTTTCAGTGGAGGCACTTCATGCCTGCTGAAGAGGTACATGGGGCAAAACTGAACACTAAGAATTGTTTGGGGAAATAATTGATTTTGAACCTACTCTTAGATGCATATGGGTTAGCCAAGCTTCACTTGGGCCTGTATGTAGTTTATGTAGATCTTAGTGCCCGCTAAAGAATTAAGAATAATTCTTCGAATTGGGGTGTAGAGGCTGCCAATTTGAACAAAATAGTGGAAGAATCTTTAGACTAAAGTCCAAGTCTTTAGACTGAATCAATTTATATACTAATAAAATTTAGTTTTTCTTTATGCAGAACATGGCCACTAATTTATCATTAAGGTCCCTATTGGATAGTGACAAATTGAATGGTTCCAATTTTAATAGCTGGTTCAGAAAACTTAAGATCGTCCTTGAGCATGAGAGGATTCTATATATTCTGAATAATCATGCACCAAAGATACCTGATATAAACACCCAAAGTTCTGAGAGAGACACTTATCAGAAGTGGCTCAATGATAGAACTAGCGTGCGTTGTATCATGTTAGCAGCAATGAACGATGAATTCGGTCGCCGGTTCGAGAACGCTCAGCCAGAAGAAATCATTCAAGCGTTGAATGAATCTTTCGGCACACCCGACGATGTTGAAAGGCACAAGACTAGTTGTGCTATTTTTAATGCTCGAATGAGAGATGGATCTCCTGTCACTGATCATGTATTGTACATGATCGAGAAGATAGAACTCCTAAGCAAGCTCGGCTTTCCCTTACATGAGCAGTTGGGAAAAGATGCGATCCTGAATTCCTTGCCTCCATCCTTCCGACCTTTCCTTACTCATTTTCGAATGACAAAGCCTGCAGTCAACTACCACGGTTTGTTGGGGTTGTTACAGAACTTTGAGAAGGATAACCAGCTCTCTAAGGGTTTGGTTAATGTGGTTGAAGGATCTAAGGTAGGGCGTAAACCCTTTGGGAAAGGAAGAAGAAAAAGAATAATAAAAGGGTGCAACATGCTAGGACATCTATAAGGGGTCAGATGCAGAAGAAGAAAGTTGATAAAAGTCAAGCTGAATGCTTTCACTGCAAGATGCAAGGGCACTGGAAGAGGAACTGTCCTCTTTACATTGCCACACTTGATCCAAACAGGCCAAAGAAGAAAAAGGAGCAAGATGTTGCTCAACAAGGTATTTATATGATAACACCTTGTAATTTTTCTATATATGATAATCAGACCTGGGTATTGGATACCGGGAGTCCTTTTAACATTTGCAATTCATTGCAGGGACTACAGGTCACCAGAAGATTTGAGGACAATGAAAGATTCCTAAATGTCGGCGATGGAAGATTAGTTCCAGTACTGGCATTAGGAGTTCTTGAAATAGTTTTCAATAGAAATGTCATTATACTAAATGATTGTCATTTTTGCCCAACGTTCTTATTGAACGTAATTTCTGTAGGCCTTCTGGCCAAAAATAATTATGAAATTTCAATAAAGGATGTTACTTTGAATATCATTATGAATGGAGTCACTGTAATGACTGGGCATTTATCTAATGGCATTTATATATTATCACAGCCTGTGAATGTAGTGTACAATCAAGTAAGCGCCCTAGAACAACTGATGTCACAGATATTTATCTTTGGCACCATCGGCTGGGTCATATCAACAAGAACAGATTAAACAGGTTAACTCAGGAGGGCATCCTTCGAGTTGATGATTGTGAATCATTAACTACCTGTGAATCATGTCTTCTTGGTAAAATGACCAAGTCATCTTTTACTGAAAAAGGTGAAAGAGCCAAAGAGCTATTGGGTCTAGTACATACTGATGTATGTGGACCAATGAGCACTTGTGCCAAAGGTGGATACTACTACTTCATTACTTTTACAGACGACCTTTCTAGGTTCGGTTATGTCTATCTTATGCGACATAAATCTGAATCGTTTGAAATGTTCAAACTATATCATAAAGAAGTAGAAAAACAAACAGAAAAATATTAAGACCCTTCGATCAGATCGAGGAGGCGAATACCTTTCCAATGAATTTGTGACATATTTAAAGGAGAATGAGATTCTCTCCCAATGGACTCCTCCTGGAACACCGCAACATAACGGTGTGTCGGAAAGAAGGAATCGAACTCTGTTAGACATGGTTCGGTCCATGATGGGTTTTGCAAGCTTGCCAATATCATTTTGGGGATACGCATTAGAATCAGCTTGTCATATTCTTAATAAGGTTCCAAGTAAGTCTGTTTCTAAAACTCCACATGAGATGTGGTATGGACATAAACCGGTTATTACCTATCTGAGAGTCTGGGGGTGTCCGGCTTATGTGAAACGTGCAAAATCAGACAAACTTGAACCCAAATCTGACAAATGTTTTTTCATCGGCTATCCGAAAGAAACAAAAGGATATTACTTCTACAATACTGAAGAACAAAAGTTGTTCATTAGTAATAGAGCAGTTTTTCTTGAAAAGGAGTTCCTTAGTGAAGGAACAAATAGCTCTAATGTTGAACTTGAGGAAGTTCATCAAGTAGAAGGAACAACACAAACCAGTGAACCCCTAGAATCTGAGTTGATTAGATCAAACTCAAAACCCATTTTAGATGCACCATTAAGGCGATCTGGTAGAGTACCACATCAACCGGACAGATACTTGGGTTTCTTGGTCCAGAACGATGATCCTGTTGAACTCGATGAGAACAACGAGGATCCGATCACCTATATGGATGCTATGCAAAGGACTGACTCTAATAAATGGCTTGATGCCATGAAATCCGAACTTGATTCCATGAAGGACAATAATGTATGGACATTAGTTGACCCACCCGAAGGGATAAAACCCATAGGGTGTAAATGGGTTTTCAAGAGGAAAAGAGGCACAGACGGAAAGGTAGAGACCTATAAAGCACGTCTGGTTGCCAAGGGGTATCGTCAACGTTATGGTATTGACTATGATGAAACGTTTTCTCTATGGCAATGCTGAAATCCATTCGGATTATGCTAGCTATAGCAGCACACTTCGATTATGAGATTTGGCAGATGGATGTTAAAACCGCTTTTCTAAATGGTGATTTAGAAGAACAGGTGTATATGATACAGCCTGAAGGTTTTATATCTGAAGACGAGTCTAAAGTGTGCAGGCTACAGAAGTCTATTTATGGACTTAAGCAAGCATCAAGGAGTTGGAACATACGATTTGATAAAGTGATCAAATCTTATGGCTTTATTAAGAATAAAGAAGAACCTTGCATTTATAAATGGGCTAACGATTCTGTTATTGTATTTCTTGTATTATATGTGGATGATATTCTCTTAATCGGGAATGATATCCCTGCATTACAAGGAATAAAGACATGGTTATCATCATAATTCTCCATGAAAGATCTGGGAGAAGCATCATACATCCTAGGGATGAAGATCTATAGAGATAGATCTAAGAGGATGCTAGGTTTATCCCAATCTACGTACATTGACACAGTGCTAAAGAGGTTTAGCATGGAGAATTCCAAGAAAGGCTATCTTCCGATAGGCCATGGAATTCATCTTTCTAAGAAGGATTGTCCGACAACTCCTAATGAAAGAGAACGTATGAGTCGAATTCCATATGCTTCGGCAGTAGGATCGATTATGTACACCATGACATGTACAAGACCAGATGTGGCATACTCACTAGGAGTAGTGAGTAGATACCAATCTGATCCAGGAGAAAAACACTGGCAAGTTGTTAAGACAATCCTTAAGTATTTGAGAAATACTAAGGACCAGTGGTTAGTCTATGGAGAGTCTGATTTGAAACTTGTTGGATATACTGATTCCAGTTTTCAATCAGATCATGATGATAGCAAAAGTGTATCGGGTTTCGTGTTTATCCTAAATGGTGGAGCTGTTTGCTGAAAAAGTTCCAAGCAACATACAGTGGCAGATTCGGTGTGCGAGGCAGAGTACATCGCTGCATCAGATGCTGCGAAAGAAGCTGTGTGGCTGCGAAAGTTCATCTCCGAGCTTGGAGTGACACCTTCCATAGATGAACCAGTCCTGTTATACAGTGACAGCACTGGTGCCATAGCTCAAGCAAAGGAACCACGAGCACATCAGCGCACCAAGCACATACTGCGCCGGTTTCATCTTATTCGAGAGATAGTAGACCGAGGTGACATAAATCTTCAGAAGATTGATGGAAAGGAAAACCTAGGTGACCCATTTACTAAAGCACTCAGCATCAAGGAGTTTGACAACTATAAGTTGAAGATGGGTATTAGATACTGTAATGAGTGGCTTTAGGCTAAGTGGGAGTTTGTTGGGAATTGTATCCTAAAGCCAATCATTTGATGATTGTGCTGATGTAAATTGTATATAAATTGATATATTAATAAAAGTTATTTGGCAGTTTATTCATTACAAGAACATCTTCTTAATACTCCTGAAAGTAATGAAGCCCTTAGGATCTTCCTCACGATAAAGGAGGATTTATCTTAGAAGGTCCTTAAAAGAGTTCGCGACCAAATGATATACTATGACAGGGCCATAGTACTATCAATTATAGGACGTTGTATATCATATTTGTTGGTTATCCTCTTAACCAAGGAGTGTAGAGACACTGGTATGACATACAGGTGAAAGTGTAGGAGTACATTTCACCGAACGTGACTCATTTCGGATACTCTGCTGTCAAGAGTTAATCCGAGAAGATATAGGTATAAGTATCCTTCAGACCTGAAGATCACAACCAGTGGCTTACAAGCAACTCATTGTACTTAGGTGCCGGACCACCTGGATTTCTAATCCAGCTACGAAAGGTTACTGGGTGCAGTCAAGTACTTGTGGTAGTCAGTTGTGGATCAAGATGGAATTTGACCTATCCCATTAAAAGGAGAAATGCTTGTGTTTCAATTTAGCAAGACCTTGGCCAAGGCACTTCATGTGAAAGTCACATGATCACTAAAGTTGAAATCACTTTATGGATTTGCTATTTAGAGTTGACAGGCTCTTAAGCCATCCTTAGCATTTGTGGTCAAGAGGATGAATTATACGGTAACTGTTTCTTAGGGTTCTTGGAGTTTGCTCGGCAACTCTTCGACCTATCCGGACGTCGGGTTCCATTGCTAGATGGGCACATCGATTAGTATAGAAAGTTGTTTCTATGCTACCGGCTTAGGTTCGAACCTAGAGAGTCACACGCATAGAAGTTTCCTAGGATGATCTATTTGCTGATCAACGATTGAGAATCGTATATGATTTAATTAATCAATTTGATTGATTGAATTATCTCAATTGGGTTAAGTACAATTGAATAAGATTCAATTTGGTTTAAGTCTATTAGAAGGACAAGTCAATTTCAAATATTGATTTGAAATTAGACTTGATTTGAATTTAAATAGATTCAGGACTAGCCAAATTTGATTTGGGCTTGGACCATGATCTATGTGGGTTAAGTCAAATAAATTCAGATCAGAACCCAAACCTCTCGAATATGGATCTCATATGATGAGATGGCTAAAATCTCATCTCATGAGATAGAATTTAATGCATGACATTTATTTACCGAACGTCGGATTTATCCCTCGTCTCTTTGGTTTTCTCCGAACGATGGAACTAAACCAAACGCCGCGACTCCTTGGTTTTCTCCGAACGTCGGAATTAAACCAAGCGCGCGCCTTCGGCGTCTCTTCGCTTTTGCCAAACGATGGATTCTTAAATGTCAGAATTAAATGTCAAGGCTAAATCGAGACTATAAATAGAGGGCATTCCCTCACCAGAGAACATAGAACAAAAATAGAACAACAATACACGATTTGTCGTGGATTGTAATTCTAAATTGTCGTGGATTGTAATTCTAAAATGTTAGAATAGAAAATCCTGGTGATTCTGGTGTTAGCGGAAGCCTGGTGGATCTTGGAGGAAGATTCAAGTGAGAGGATTCAAGATCAGCAAAGCTATTTTTCCGCGAGCTAGCACTCCCGAAATCTGATCATTCGGGGCTTCGCGTGGACGATACTAGAGGCCGGACGATTGAACGGCTGCAGAGCAATAAGGATTTACCTACTGTTCTTAAGGTAAGTGATTTGATCCCTAGATCTTAAGGCAGGCTTCAAGATAATAGTGTGACTAGTCATCTTGAAGATCAGATATGATCTTGATGTTTTTATATGCATATTTTAGATCAAACGACCCTGAATATATAGGCAAAGATATGATCTTGATGCATATTAGATAGATTAATATGTAATCTTTTAATTTCCGCAATGATAATAGTTATCAATTTTTAAAATATGCATGCCTCGGAGACTATTTCTCCCTACAACTGGGCCACAGAAAGATCCTTTTGCTCTAATTTGATAAACTCTGATTCCATCTATCTCTGTACACTCCTGGGAAGTATTTGTCGAAGAATATCTCTAAATCAAGACTCACTTGGGTCCACACTATAATCTCTCTAAATTACAGCCGAGTTGTTTTACAAGTTCACAACTCAAACTTGTTGTTTTTCCGGGATCACAACGAACCCAGCCGGTTTTACACGGGCTCACCAGCACAAAACCCTAACACAAGCTATACCTAGCTTGTACCGAGGTTTAACAACCTCCTCTAGTTTAATCCCTCAGATTAAACTAGATACAAACAAATAAAATGAGTTTAATTACAAGCAGCTCCTTTTTGAGCAGATATTTCAAAATAAAATTGAGTTTAGAAAAGCCTGAATGTTTAGAGCTTGAGAGCTGGCTTGGCTTCTTTGGATTCCTTCCTTCAACTCCTCTTGATGTTGAATCAGGCCTCAGCACCGATTCTCCACAGATTTGAGCTTTGGAGTTGGGTTGAAGCTTTTTCTCCCTTTTCTTTGAATGTGGAAGATCTTTGATTTCTCTTAAAGGCTTTAGGATCTCCTCTTGAATCTTTTGTAGAATGTAGCTTTGGAGTGCACGAATCTCACTCTTGGATTTCACTCCTTTTGAATCTTTCTTCTTAAATCAAACGATTTTTCTAATAACACTCTGTTTTTCCCTCTTTTGAATTTCTTACTGAATGATTCTCAATATATATCTTCTCTCTTCTTTCTTGTTGAATGGCTCCTCTATTTATAGATTCTGAAACAATATAGCCGTTAGAAACAAAGAAAAATAGCCGTTATTCAAAAATATATCCGTTAGCGGTGATGTGTCATTAAAAAAATTTCCGCCCAGATTTCGGGAGTCGGCTCGGGACTGTGCGAGTCGGCTCGAGCAATCGAATCCAGAACGCACCAAAAAATGAATTTTTAGGGGTCGACTCGTGAAAATCTGGGAGTCGACTCTTGACTTTCAGGAGTCGACTCGCGAAAAGCTGGGAGTCGACTCGAGAAGCACTCAAAAATGAGTCTTTCTGCCGTCTGAGTCGAGTCGGCTCGCACAGTCACGAGTCGGCTCGAGAAAGTTCAGGAGTCGACTCGGAAACTCTCGAGTCGGCTCGGGACTGATACAAAAATCAGAAAATATTCTGATTTGCTTTGAAAATCATCCGAACCAACTTGAATATAAATATGACTTAGATAATGTTGTTTTAACAGTAAAGCTCAATTTCAAAGCATTCTCATTAAGTCATTGATCTTTAAAAGATTGATATATAAAATCATATTTGAATTCATAAGTATAGCTCACTGAAACATATATTCAATTGATTCAAGAAACTCATTATATTTTAATAGTTCATAGTTTCCAATTTGAAATTGAATATTTCATTGGTTAACTTAACATTTTCATAGCCTTTTAGAAAGTAAAGCAATGTCTTTTGGAAATCATCAAAATTAATAAGTTGGGGCAATTATGTTTCAATAATTTCTCAACACCGATACTATCAGTGATGTACTCGACTGAATGTTTGTAGGTTTGAATACATCATCCTTTAATCTTATTGAAATAAAAGTGCACTTTTACGCATTATTTCGCATTGCCTCTCTGTTCTATGACCACGTGGCAAAAGCCCGACTCCAGCATCGGCACAAAAGCCTGACCTCAGCATTGGCACCAAAGCCCGACTCCAGCGTCGGCACAAAAGCCCAACTTCAGCATCGGCACCAAAGCTCGACTCCCGTGTCGGCACAAAAGCCCGACTTCAGCATCGGCACCAAAGCCCGACTCCCGCGTCGGCATCGAAGTCTAATTCCCGCGTCGGCACCAAAGCCCAACTCTAGTGTTGACGCGGAAGCTGGACTCCAATGTCAGAGCTTGAGCCTGGTCACAGCACCCTTAGGTCATCCTTCGGGGTTGAAAGGACCCTTAGCCTAGTCACAGCACACTCAGGTCACCCTTCGGGGTTGAAAGGACCCTGAGCCTGGTTATAGCACTCTCAGGTCACCCTTCAGGATTGAAAGGACCCGAGCCTGGTCACAGCACTCTCAGGTCACCCTTCGGGGTTGAAAGGATCCTGAGCCTAGTCACAGCACCCTCAGGTCACCCTTCGGGGTTAAAAGGCTCCCTGGCGTGGTCTCGGGTCGCTCCCATAAGACGACATTAAATGCTCGTCGGTGGGATGGCACCTAAAACATGTCGGCCAGGCAACACTATAAAGCCCCTCAGCAAAATAATGTCGAAGGCTCGGAGTCACAAGACTATTCGAGGCCAGCTCGATACTTACGGCTCATCGGCAACCCGATGACGGCGGTCGAGAATCAACGCATTTTGATCCCAAAGCGTTTCCAGCTAAACTATAAGAAACCCTATTTTGATCAAGTTGGTGTGATTCTATGCAACTCCTACAGGCACCAAAGATTACATTGGACTAGAGGCTTGAGAATCTAAGTATCGATAATGTTAAACAAAAGAAAAGGAAAGAATTCGTAATTTCAACACAAATTTCAAAGGATACTTTCTTTTCATTGATCAACAAAGCTCTTACAAAATGTCGACCATAGTCGGACTTGAGTACATTGTTAAACAGGAAAAAGTAAAGAAAAAGCCGAGACCGCAGGCGGGTCTTCAGTTCTCTGCCGGAGCAGCGTCGGCTGGGGGGTCAGCATTGTTGACCGGAACGGAGCCATGGTCGATCTCCCCATCCTTAAGGTCTTCGTCGGATTCCAGGTCTTTAAGGCCTTCAGTGCCAAAGACCCGCACTGCCTTGTCTCGGCAGTCATAAAAACCATGGCGGTAGGCGCTGGCCCCAGCTTCAGCCACCTCCTCGATGAATACCTGAGAGCTTTGGTAGATCTCCATGGCTTTTTTCGCGGCATCGGCCGCCTTCACCTCAGCGGCCCAAGCCGCCACTTCAACCTTAGCTGATCTCCTGTCGGCAGCCTTCACTACCTCCGTGGCCTCGACAATCTTGATATCAGCCAGGCGGGCCACCTCCTCGGTGATTTCAGTCTTCTCCTCGATAGATTTCAGCTCGGACTTCGCTGCCTCGAGCTGGGCCTTGACGTCGGCCAATTCCGCCTCAGCAGCCATCAGCTTCCCCTCGGCCACGAGGGCGCGCTCGAGGGCCTTGCACGTTTGATGTTGCGCCGCCGCCGACTCAGCTCGCGCTTGAGACCAAACTATCTCAAGCCTCTCTACTTCCCCAGCTAGGGTCAGCTTGAGAGCGTCTTCAGCCCTCACGGCCTGATCCCGGCACTCGAGAGCCTCCCGGCGGTAGCAATTAAGTTGACGCTCCCTGCTAGCGGCGAGGGTCTGCGTATAGTTGAAAATATTTACCACCTGCACAGCAAGACCAATGTCAGTTACAGAGTAAGCATGGGAAGAGCGAACAGGGTCAAGATATAAATGATCACTTACCCGGAGCAGGGCCGCCTGGCAATCCTTGAAGAGGGTAGAGAGTTGGTCCGCCTGATCTCCTCCCGAATAGCAGGAGTGGATGTCGCTGATAGTAGTTTCTTGGCGAGGTGGGGGTGGTTCATAAGAGAAGGCTACGAGGGGATCGGCCCCATCCTGTCCCCTATGAGCTCGGACGCGGCGGTGCGGGCCTCGTAACCAACTACGGTATTCTGCCTCCTATTGGCAGATGCCCCTCTGCTAGCCCGAGGTGCATCCCTCGGGATCGGCTCAGTGGTCGGCGGATCGGAATGCTCGACTGACTAGATGATGTGGGCCCTCAACTTCTCGGGCAGCATACCCATGGTTAGATCGATGGGCTTCGATGGCGACAGTGGTGTAGGAGATCGCCGTGGTGATAGTGGTGTAGGAGATCACCGTGGCGGTGGTGTTGGTGCAGGAGATTGACAGGGTGGTGGCGATGGAGTAGGAATTATGGGGGCATTTCAAGGCGCAGGTGGCGATTGGGACCGAGGTCTCTTCCTCGATCCCTCGGCTTCAGCACCCTGCCCTTTCCTCTTCTTGACAGTGGCCCTTCGGAAAACCTCAGTCGGTATGTTGATCTTCATGACTGCATGAGAACCGATGTTGGTCAAAAAAAAAAAAAAGAGAGAAGAAAAGGAAATGAAAAGAAAATGCTATCTTTGAAGAGGCCCTCACCGTTATCAGAAGCGATGCCGTTATTTTGGAGGTTGTCCTCCGACAACAGCTCTCGATAGGATGAGAGTTCAGTCGCCAGGAGAAGATTGAAGGCCTCCTGGTCCCTCAGCACAACCAAGATGTTCTTGTTGGCCTCAGCGAAGAAGAATCGGGATTTCCATCCCTTTATGGACGAAGGGAGACCTAGCCTAAGGGCTCTACCCGGCCGGGGGGCAAATAACCACCAGCTGGACTGAGCCCGGAGGGTGTAGAGACCATGCGGAAGAGGGAGACGTTGCTTGGGAATCCCTGAAGGCGGGTCAACACCAAGAAGGCACAAATGGCCCTAATTGAGTTGGGAACTAGTTGGGCTGGGACCAAATTATACCTATCTAATAGGTTAATAATAAAAGGGTGAAGGGAAGACGAAGACCGGCCTTCAAGAACTCCTTATATAGGGCGACCCTCCGAGGGGGAGAAGTCACCCTATCATTGGGTCTTGGGGCGATCAGTTGCACCCCTTTGGGTATTATAAGCCACTCTAAAAGCCGTAAGGTCAGCGGGGGTAACAGTGGAGACGGTCCCCCCAGGGGAACCCCTGCTTGCTTTAGAGGATGAAGCTACCCTAGGAGGCGGAGCTACGGCCACCGGCGGGCTCCTGACAGTAGGGTCCCCGGCCATAGCCATACGGGTTAGAGGAACATGATTCGTGGAAGACCAGGAAGACGAAGTAGGAGAAGAAGACGATTGGGAAGGCATGGAGAACTAACCTAGGAAAATGAAGAAAGAGGAATCGGAGAGGCACTCAGGCAGAAGGAAGAAGGAGCTCTGGGCGGTAGGTGAAATTGAAGCTAGGACACGCCCCTTCTATATATTCCTCATCAATATTTTTAAAATTGTCCCACCCGATACACCAGCCATGCGGATGCTATTCATTGAGAAAGACTCTACGGCGACGCTCCGGGCGCGCAGATGATGAAACCTTCAACCAATAAGAGCACATCGGTACCAGTGATTTGGCGAATCAATGATGGTCGCCGATATTTCGAAGATCTTGGAGTGCTTCCTAACCTCGATGCGGATCTGACGGTTAGGACGCGAAGATGATGACGCCCCACGATCTTACTGTCTTAAAGGATTTGTCCTATCCAGGACACGTGTGCAAACACCGTTCAGTGCGATATGGGGATCAGTCGCTAATGATTCGACACCCCTTTCACTTGGCGCAGTAAACGGTTATGCCAACTCAAGAGCGGGAGAGCATCTGATGTGGCTGATCAAGCCACATGACCCACAAGATGAAGGGACCATGAACCCTACGTCACATGGTTTGATGCATTTCAACCCTTTGGCATTGGGCTCATCCCGGCCCTGGCCCATCTTGGTCTCGGCGTCGGCCGCGGCCCATCTCAGCCTCGGCCTCGGCCCCGACCCATCTCGGCATCTGCGTCGGCCGCGGCCCATCTTGGTCTTGGTCTCGGCTATGGCCCATCTCAGCCTCGGCGTCAGCCCCGACCCATCTCGGCGTCTGCGTTAGCCGCGGCCCATCTCGGCCTTGGCCTTGGCCCATCTCGGCCTCGGCCTTGGCCCATCTCGGCCTCGGCGTCGGCTTCGGCATCGGCCCCGGCGTCAGCTTCGGCATCGGCCTCAGCGTCGGCTTCGGTGATGGTTCTCCTTGGCCTATGAGCAACTCAGTTATCCGTTGATCTCATAGCGCCCCCTCGACCAAGCTATGTGGCCTACTTCCCCAAGGATGGTGGGTTACTCTGCCACGAACATGCCTAGCAACGTGTGCAATGAACGTGCCTCCCCCTAGCACTACTAACGGCGGATGTGGCCATCCATGTTCAGCCCCACTACCCATCCTTTGCGGCACGTTGAAGACCGAAAATCAACAACCATCCAAAAAAGGATCCGATTGTGATGAACGAAGGGTAAGAGGGATGTGATGAACGAAGGGTAAGAGGGATCTCCCGAACAAGTATATAATGGCCCCAACCCTCAAGGAGAAAAACTTAATCTCTACTCTCTCATTTAGATCCCTGTTCTCCAAGTCGCTGACTTGAGCGTCGGAGGGTCCCCGCCGGAATCACCGATCCAGAACTTTTCTTGTAGGTTTTTGGCTGAAGGAGGCAGTCCCTGCATTCCTCTGAAGGCCTGCGAAGCATTTCTATCACCTAACGCTCCTCTCAAAAGGCTGTGTTTGAAATAGAGGATAATGAGGGATCTCCCTTGAAATAAGTTCAGAGGATAACCTATGGTTAAACATGGGTTATTCCCTCTGGTTAACCTTTTGCAGACTTATCCTTTATAGTTATAGCTTTTAGAAGGGAGATCCCTCCTTAATTATCCCCTATTTCAAGTACAGCCTCAACTATTTCTTGAATAAACTCTATCCTGTACATTTATCCAGGCATTTTGGGAATCAAATACTATATGAGGGAATAACCAACTTTTTATAATAACAATTTTGCTCTTAAGGAACAACTTCAGAGGGTTATCCCCTTTAGTTAACTTTTTTCAGACTTATCTTTTATAGTTATAATTTTTAAAAATAATAAAAATATCCCCTAAATATTCCCTTATTCATCTTTTAAACACAACCTAAAGGCCCAAAGAATCCAATTACATTTATTATTTGAGCATTGTTTCTCAAAACAAATTTAAAAGAAAAGCAGCGCAGCAAAGTCCAGAAACAAACAATGAGGTGGAAATTTTAAAGCTGCAGTCATGCACAAAATAATGTAACACCTCACCAGAACAGCAACGGAACAAAAGCAATCACCCCCAAAGCGGCCGCTTCATTCGAAAAGAAAATGCATTCACATGTGATAACATAGTACTTGGATGCGGCTCCCTTTCAATTGTAATAAAAATAAAAAAAAGGGGCTAATATATATATTGTTAGAGGTGTCAAATGAATGCCCACATCATCTTTTGGGCTGGGATGCGCCTCCCTTCCAATTAATAATAAAAATAAAAAGGAAAAATAGGCTAACATATATTATTAGAGGTGTCAAATGAAGCTCAATCCAATCTACTAAAGAAGCCAGCTTATGGGTCAAATGAATGCCTACATTCCTGACACGAGTTGTGCCTAGCTTGGAGGCTGGGCCGGCTTATGTACCATGTGGATCAGCCCATGTACCAGCTTATATATATTTTAATATTATTTAAATAAAATAAATTATATACATATTTTGTTTATGATGAATAAGTATAACCTGTCATTACAATTGCATCATCTCAAATGCTTTCTTACTTAATCATTCAAAGAAAAATCTTTAATCTTCGTTCTAGTTTTCTGTTTAACACAACCCAAACCCTAAGTTACCAAGCTTAATGGTCTAACTTAGTAAATTTTTATTTATTATTAATTTTATAATTTTAAAACTAATTTTAGAAAAAACTAAATTAAATAAATTATATGTAATTCTCTGCTTTAAGGGCTTGCTATTAGAATGACTCATCATATATAGTTATTTGTCTTGTGTAGCCTTTAATTCCATGATGGGTTGCATCGTCTTGCATCTTTGCTCTTTTCTTATTCTACTCATTATCATTCGAAGAAGACTCTTCAACATAATTCTCAACTCTTCTGCATCGTACCTATGCTTAAAACAGACCAGCATCCCTACGATATTAGAGTTCAATCGACTTCTCTCATCGAGTACCTATTCTTTTGTACTAAAAGCAGTTTATGATGCTACTATAAATACTGAAGGAGTTAGTACATCACAGGCCAACGTGACAAACACAAAATAATTATTCTCATGTATTCTCAATTAATTCAAAATATCAAAATAATATATTTTTTTCAAAGTTAGGAGTTTATAAAATTATTACTTAAATAAATATTTAAATCATTAATGTTTTGGGCCAGCTATGGCCAATTGTGATGGATCATGGACTAAAGGAAAATTTCTCGGTTGATGCTAGAGAATTTTCCCATGTTTGGCTTTTTCATGAGCCCCATCATTGGCCAGGGGTCATCTTAATGATATGAGCTTTGACCTTGAGGTGGGATTTGACACTCTAAACCTAGATCTATAGATCCTGGATGACCTAGGACCAAAACCCAAACCTTGGATTGAGAATTCTAGACCCTAGATAGTGGACTCTATAATCTTAGAGCTTTCATTTTGAAAAATTTCAAGATCTTATTTTGACTTTGATTTCAGCTATGCAAGTAAACGAATCAAACTCAAAGAAGGATGACCTAGAGCCCAATCTTCTCCATCCGGTTGATTACGTTAAAAATTCTCAGATGTATTTTTGTGTATATTATATGTTAGTATGATCATACATATTTTGATAATACAAATATTAATAATAATGTCATGATTATATATGAAAATTTATTATGAACGATTATGTTGGTATAATCGCACATGCTTATTTTTACATGTGATAACATTATTATACTATTTATGTATGAAAATTTATTATGATGGAAATATGTTGTATGATTATATTAAAAAGGTAATGGACTGGTTATGTAATATGGTTGTCATGTAAGTTGTAGCATAGTTAGATATGATTGTTACTGTACTGAAATGTGGGTAGACTTGTTTTTATTGTGAGTTATAGTGCGATTAGATATGGATACCATCACGGGTTAAAGAATGTCTAGATTAATTGCAACCATAGATTATAGCATGGTCGGATTGGTTGCCTTCCATGAGCTCATGTATGGTTTGACTAGCTAGTCTAGTACCAAACTACCAAGTTCAATCTTATGCATGATAAACTTTATTAAAGATATTATTGATAGATTAATCCTAAAAGAGTTGTGATATTTCGAAAATAATATAATGAATATCATATATTTATTCTCTTATACATGTAAATGTTATAATTTATATTGATGTCTTATGATGAGTATACATATGCATATAAATGTGTGTTGGGGACTCTTAATGAGTTGTGACTTATATTAGTTATTTTATATTTAAATAGATGAAAGAGAAGCTTCAAAACAGCATTGGATGGGATTGAATTGAGAAATTTATAATCTAAACTTTTATGTTAGTATTCTGGCATCAAACTTTTGCAATTAATTAGATTTTTATTGGAGATGCATTTGTATTATGTCCTAAAAACTAATTTACTTTAATTAGATTTGCTGTTCTTGATAAGATAAGAATATGTTTATATTTAGGCCTTACATAACTCATAGGTTACACTTATGGGTTATGTGGCCATGCCATACGTACACTCAATCCAAATGAGGATTTGGGTATGATAGAAAATATATCAGAGCTTAGTTTCAAGTTTTTAAAATATTAATGAGTTCAAGTGGGTAGAGTGGACATTAGTTAGGATATTTTTTGGTGTAAATTTAAATAGAGTGGTATAAATTTTAGATGATAGGAAAATATAATTAGAGCGACACAACAGAAGCATGTGGGGTCATGTTTGGAAGCAAATACCTGAGTACTTTAGTATAAACATCTATGTTAGATGGTGACTTTGCATTTAATGTAGTTGCTAATGTTGGATGAGAAATGGGTGATACATGAAAGTGACTTTTACATGGTTGATCAAGACAATTAGCTTTTTGTGGGATTTACTATTTCACTGCATTTTCCCTAGATATGCTCATAATTTTGACTAAGAATTTTATTAGAAGAAATCCTTCAAAGGGAATCCATGCCCCTGGCTTATCTTGCTTTATGGTCAAACATGGTGTCTTAGAATGTAACATTATTTTGTTGCAACTTATTTAAAATGCATAGGCATCAAGAATAGTAAGGAAACATAATTCTTGTCCGAGAACGAAAAGATTTTTTGATGGTCCTTAGATAAGTTCAAGTTTGATTGATCGATTATGTATCATAATATAGTAGATTACCATAAGATTGAGAAAGGTAAGAGTTTATTATTGAGAATGATAAAGCTTATTGTTTGTCAAAGTAATTTTACTTTTGTAAGTTAATCAATTTCTATGGAAGGAAAGTAAATTTATTTATATGATAGTCGTGAATTAGCCATGCATTAGCTTGAGAATTTAAGGAAAAGATGCATGTGATCAAGCAAAACCTAGGTGTATAAAATTCAAGGATGAAATCTTTTTTGAGAAGGGGAAAATGTTATGACTAGGGCTGCAAATAGGTTGGGTTGGGTCATGCTTGCTCATGATCGATTTGGTTTTACATTAGGAACTTGATTTTGGATCTAGATCTAATTTGTTTACTTATCATATTAGGTTAGATATGTGGAAGAAATTTTTAGCTCAATGAGCTATCCAAGTATTTTTATATCCAACTCAAAATATTAAGATACAAGATTGTGATTCCTTTGGACCATATTGGAATTTAAGTCAAGCATTTAATTATTATTTTATAGCCAAAATATAATAATTGATAATGAAATATAAATTTATTAAAAAATTTATTGAGATTAAAAGGAATCAACTTAAACTTATACTTTTTTTAAAAAAATTCTTAATTCTATCCAACTAAATTATTATTTTTAAGTTTTTAAATTATGATATTTAAAATATTTATAAATAAGAATCCATTAATATAAATAATAAGATATAAATATTTAGATATAATTAGTGAAAAAGATAGAAGAAGATCTAGTTATTAAGATTAGAAGAAAAAATAATTTAAATTGTATCTTATTTAATGACTTTATAAAGATAATTGGAATAAAGGAAAGTAAGATTTATATTTTATAGGTTAAGAAAAATTATCAGGTCAATAAAATACGTGATCCGAATTTGATTTGAAATTTAAATCGAGTCTAATTTTTAAATCTGACCCAACTCATGGGTCTCTAAATATAGATTGAGTTAGGTCGATTAGGATCAGACTTGGGTCACGTTAACCATTGAGCCAACCCATTTGCAGCCTCAGTTATAACCTTGTCAAATAATAGAATTATAGGTCATTCAATACCCCTATAGAATGTGGGGTTAAACATGCCCCTATTTATTTTTTTCCTTCACCTCTCCTAATGTGCCCGAACCCCTACTTCCTTGATTGATTGAAATAGACAATTTGGATGTTCTAATAATGGCTGGAGTACTCCATAGCCACAAACTACAGCATGGTTAGATTAGTTGCCTACTACAAGCTAATACGTTGTTTGACTAGTCCAATGCCGAGTTTACAAGGTCGTTATTGTGTATGATAAACTTAATAAATTTATCTTGAAAAGATTATGATATTTTAAAAATAACTATATTAATGATATCATATATTTGTTTACCTATGCATGCATGTAAATATTATAATATATTGTTGTCTTTATGATGAGCATACATGAACATATAATTGTATTTAGGAGATTCTTACTGAGCTAAAGCTCATTCATATCTGTTGCAAATTTTGTAATGGAGCTCAAGATACTTAGGCTTAGTTTTCTATGATCAAGTTGGAACAAACAGCATTAGAAGATAAAGGTATGAGCCCATACCGAAAGGCTCATTCGTAGGTCCCGCATCATAGACGCATGAGTCCATTGTGAGCAATTATTACGTTTGATGTAGACCATCCTACATTGAAGATGGTGTAGAAAGACTTTTCCTTCCTACTATTTTCAAGATTTTAAATACAAAATCATCAAAAAGCAACAGCAGATTGCGGCATGATTTCAAGAAATATATCTAGTTGAAGTTATAAATTTTCACCATACCATAACAAATAAAAAGGACATTGTTTCTGTTATTGAACAGGATTCGGACTCAAAATCCGTGCGCGATGGGCGCTTAGTTACCGATAGTTTTCGTAACCATCTCATTATCAGAAAAATTTCTTTTCCCTAGACCGAAGGGATTGGATTGCATTCTCTCTTGAAAGCTCCTAGCGTGCTCTTTCTCTCTCTCTCTCTCTCTCTAGGAAATCATATGTGGAAGCGATAGTATTATCAATCTAATTTTTTATCAAAAGATTTGTAATAACAAGAGAAGGTTTAGGAGAGATAAAGCAAAATCCCATGCTTGCTGCATAATAACGTCCTATTCACATGGATGTATATAAGGGGCTTCTGCATCTATATCTTAATACCTCTTAATGGCCCTCTTATTTAGGATGATTTTTATGGAAAAATATTGGAATGGACATTTTTCTCTATGTGCAGGAATCTCCTTATCAAATTTGACCCAAAACGCACTGAATATTCAGTAACCCCTTCTATCATATTATATGTTTTTTTCATTCCTACAGAGTCTGTTTTTAGAGCAATCAAAAATAGTTTTTGATGTGTAAAATTACCATAGATTTTTGGTAGATTATGGGGAATTTCTATTTGCATAGCTCAGGTTGCTCAGTGCATCCTCTCAAATTTTTTTTTTAAAAAAAATCATAAACTACCTTACCATCCCCATCTCCTTTCCTCCTCCCTCTCTTCCCGGCACCGCCCCCCTCTCCTTCCTCCTCCTTGCCCCCGCCCCCCACCCCTCCCTCCTAGCCCATCTCCTCTCCTCTCCTGGCAGCCCCCTCTCTTCCCTTTTTGGCACCACTCCCCACCCTTCCTTTCGGCCATCTTCTCCTCCCCTTCTCTCTCCGGCACCGTCCTCCCACCCCTCTTCGGCTCTGGTCATCTCCACTCTTCGGTCCCCGCACCGTCTCCTCTCCTCTTAGCACAGTGCCAAAAAGGGAAGGAGATGGTGCTGGAGCTGGAGAGTGGGGAGGAGGATGGATAGGGGTGGTGCCTGGGACGGAATGGGAGAGACGAGGGCCGAGGGGAGGGATGGGAGGAACGTGCCATGGAGGTGAAAGGAGCAGGAGGGAGGAGACAGGATAGTTTAGAATTTTTTTTAAAAAAAAAATTAGAAGGTGCACTAAGTAAACCGAATGGTGCAAATAAAAATTTCCTAGATTAGGTGAGCTTTCCAACGGCCACGCACTTGCTGCGACTAACCCGCATGAGCTCTTAAACTCCATGACATGGCATGAACGCGTAGCATGTCGGATATGTTATTTGGATCCATGTCACGTCTGACTCCAAGTCTTTCGTAATATCATATTTGGCTCCTGGACTCGATGCTTTGATGTGGCCTCCATTGCTCCGGGACGACGCTTGTCTACGTTTCCCCAAGTGGGAGAGAGATTGTCATATTTTATTATTTATAAAAAATTTAGATTTTAGATGATGATTAGGTTATTCACTATCAAAAATCAACCTTTCATCAAGAGATATGTTTCTCAAAAAATTACTAAAGGATTAAAAAAAGAAATTTTAAATTGCATTCAAAATTAATTTCAGTAAAAATTTTTGACTTTCACAAAAAATTTTGTTTCTTACTTAAATGTTAATTCTGGTAATGTTATAACGGATGGAAAACAAAAATAATTAGATTAGCATAAAATTAATTTTTCATTCCTTAATGAAAATTTAGTTACTGAAAGGATCCTGAAAATTTTCATATGTACCATGTATGTATTCATTTATAGTTTATGAATCATTAATTATTGATTTCATACACGTTGAATTTATTATAGTTCTTGAATTATAGAATTTAAGAAATATTCTATGTTAATGCTACTTGTATGATAAAGTGTAGAGTGTCGTTCATTAAATAAACAATATATTGCTTCTTGTATGCTGGCATGCTTAGATTAATTGGATGCTGATTAATTGGCATTATGAGAGTTATATGGTATGATGAAAGACATTATACTATGAGATTTTTTAGAATTAGCCCATTTTGGCATTGCTAACCATAAAAAAATTCATCATTAATTAAATTAGTGACGTAACACCGATGCGCCAAAATCTGTTGCTATCTGACCAAATTAGTGACGTCGCTAATTAGTAAGCAATAAGTGAAGCCATTCGTCATTATGGCAAAGCTAATTAGCAATGCCAATTAGCTATGCCATAATGGCATAGCCAATTAGCTGCGCCATTAAGGCAATGCTAATAGCTGCACCTTAATGAATTAGTGATGCTTTAATGGCATAATAATTGGCGTGAAAAATTAGCGACTTAATTTGGTGTCGCTATTTTCTTTAAATAATAATTAAATAATTATTTTAATAACCTGCTAACAAATATAAATAAAATGAGAGACACAATCACAAACAAAATCTTTCATTAAAAATAAAAATATAAAATATAAAATCAAAATATTTATAATACAAACTAGTAGCACATAAATACCAAAAGAGTGACCCATACATATAATACTCATAAAATACAATGCCAATCAACTAAAGGAAGGGGGTTATCTAGAGCCACTGCGACATTCACATAACCAACTGCTGGCTCTCCTACAATTGCTGCTCATAAAGAATGCGCTTCTCTCGCTTTTTCCGCTGAATATCCATAATCTTGGTTATCATCTCCGATCTCACACATTCTACGGTGGAACACTTAATATCCTTGTACTCGCTGGTGTTACCCTGACTAGAAGAAGAGGAACTATGTCGACCGAAGAATGCAGAAGCTTTGGCGCCCAGATCATAAACTCTATGATCGTTTGGTTGTGCGCAACAGCCTCTAAGAAGATGCAGTCGCTCTCGTACGGTGAATGGTCAGGTGTGGACCCTTTTCCACTAATAGTTGTGTGATCTGAGAGGTCTAAGATAATAGCTCATCCATACATGCCTGCAAGGAATACATATCAAATATAATGTAACTCATATTGGAGCAAATATATGAATTAACACATTATGCTTTCAATGATTTACTTATTTCAATATGCTAGGAGCGGCTATCGACCCAAGATCCAGCTTTTTTTATTATATGGTCACCTTGAACAGCTGCCAGTGCATGGATCAACGCCTTCCTTTAGCCTCTGAAAAATAATGTTTAAATTTGTAGTTATGCTCATTTTAAAAAATACCATTAATACATATATAAATAAATAAATTTATATACTTATTAGACATGCTGAATGCTCCTCAATCGAAATGAATCCCACTATGTGGCAGGAAAGACCAATGCTTGGACTGCCTTTCTCGAATCGACTGTTTGAGCTAGCTTGGCCGACTTCTTATGTCACTCAAGATCTGCCCGCTTTTGTTGCCAGCCATCACATATTGAATCAAAGATATGAGCGGGGCGTTTCGATGCCCTCCGCTAGTTATAAATTATCAAAGTATTGACAACCGCAAGTGAATTCCATGCCCTTCTAACAAAAGGAGTTAGGGCTGCATCCCACTCAAATTCTTTTTGCAAGCAAAAGAGTTATGAATATGCATATTATAATAAATAAATTGTATAAATAAAATATTGATAATATGACATTATAAATGCAATTAAGCACTATGCAATAAATATATACTAATTAGTCATGCCGCTCTTTGCATCACTAATTTCATTCATCGCTAATGCATCGCTGATTTATCGCTAATTTTTTGGCATCGTTTCATCGCTATTTAGCAACTTTTTTGTGGTGTCATAAATTGGCATCGCTAAAACAAAAATTTCTTATAGTGTTAGATGGGATGTACTTTTATTGTTTGAGGTATCTTGTACAGAGATGTGAGTCATGTAACATTTATATGTATACTATTTTGTTAGCATAAGGATGACAATATCAATTGGGCCCCATAGAGCCCATCTGCATTTTATTATTAATTTGTTTGTAACACATTATATGTATACTATTTTATTAGCATAAGGATGACAATATCAATTGGGCCCTTAGAGCCCATCTGCACTTTATTATTAATTTTTTCAAGAGTCAATTAGAAAATATATTCTTAACATGCGCATATCAAAGATGATTATGATGCCTTAGCTTCATTTTCAATCATTTTCAATTGCATTGTATATGAAAGGATGACAGTTTTCGATTGGATTGTTGGAACAAACTAGAAATATGTGTAATTAATGTTAACCTTGCACATGTCAATGCAGTGATCAAATTGCCACCAAGAACATAATTGCTAACCTTACAAAGAATGATAAGCTTGATGGGACCGGTTATGGCATTTGGTATAGAAAATATATACCTTGAATGAGTAAGGGCTCCTAAAAACTTTGATAAATTCAATGGCCTGACATGAGGGTGAGCCTACTGCCCAATACTATCGAGACCTTAAAACCTACTAAGCTTGGTACAAGAAAGATCATAGCGTATGCTTTACCATATTGAGCAACATGCACGATGATCTGATTTGGGAGTTTGAGAACTGCCCTATTATCAAAGATATATAGAAACAACCAAAATTCGTTATGGTGGCACTTCAACCATAGGGCTAAAGGCCCTGATCTTAAAGTCTGAGACTTATCGAAAGGATCCCCAACACATGATGATCAAGCAGCTTAAGGTGATGTCCAATACGATTTGTGAATTAAAGGCTATTGGGAACAAGCTCACCAATAAGCAACAAGTCCAAGCTGCCATAAGATCTTTGATTGATTTCTAGATTCGTATGAAACAAATCATGACCCACAATGACAATATTAAGAATTTTGCTGATATACCTTGTCATGCGAAATTAGAGGTGGAGTGCAAGGAGGTACACCGCACTATTGTCCAAAGAGGCAAGGGATATGGTAAGCGCAGAAGATAGGGCAAACCAGGAGGGTAGAATATGTCTAGTAGTGCTATTCTAAAGACCGGCAAGATTACCAAGAACCGTAGAAGCAAGCATGATGGGAAGAGAGATAAGTTCAAGATAAAATACTATAATTGTGGAAAAGCGGTATCCCCTTATCTCATGAGTGCACTAAGCTAAAGCAGGTATCCTCTTCCCTTAACTCTCTCTATACTTATGTATGCATTCATGTTTTAGTTGCTAATAATGTTCCTAAATGGATTGTGGATATAAGAGCAACCAAACTTGTTCCACGAGATCAAGTAGCGTTTGTGGATTATCACCAGATTCCAATAGGTGCCTAGCAATTATGTATGGAAAACGACATTGGTGAATAAGTTCTTGGAGTTGGTTTATACTAGCTCAAATTATGCATTAAACATATGTTTCTTTTACTTGATGTACTTTATGCATGGGAGTTTAGTATATTTATTTTCAATTTTAGCACTTTTCCTTTTGGATTCTCTTTTAATTTTAGTGATGAAAGGTTGGACATTGTATCGGATAGTATTGTATTTGGACATAGATATCTTGTTAATGGTTTATTTAATATTGGTATAGTTGATTTTGTTTCATCATTTTCTTATATAGCTAATGTTGATAAAGATCTTGACTTTATCATCCGACATGCTAGATTAGGGTATATAGGATAAGATAAAATAGCTGGATTAGTTAGAGAAGACTTATTAGGCTCACTTGCTAAGGTTGGCCTACCTTATGAGCCCTGTTTGACTAGTAAAACATGTAAAAAAAACCTTTTAGGAATACTACTACAGCTACTCAATCATCAAAGTTAGTCCACTCTAATATATGCCAACCAATGGATGTGAAGGTACATCATAGCACCTCTTATTTTCTTACTTTGACAGATGATTACACATGATACAATTGTCTATTAGATATTGATGATATGAAGCATTGGATTGCTTTAAATAGTTCTTGATTAAGGTTAAGAATTAGAAGCAAAATAGTGTAAAATCTCTAAGAATTGACTATGGATGTGAGTATTTATCAGATCATTAACTAAAGTTATGTGAAGAAAAAGGAATATGCAAGCAACTTTCTATTTTTGGCACTTTATAGCAAATTGATATAGTGGAGAGAAGGAATAGAATATTGTTAGTTATGATTAGATTTATCATGGTTTTTGATAGCTTTCTTCATCCTCTTAGAGCTTATCATGGAGATGAGCTTTGTCTTTTAAGTAGAGACATTTCTCCATTCGAAGTCCTCAACTCTAAGAAAGCTTCACTTCCCTTCTCTCTCTCTCTCTCTCTCTCTCTCTCTCTAAAAAATTGATCTAAGTCTATCAAATAGACTAAGCTTGATCTTAAGAATGGGTTTGGTTCAAAAATGTCGGGTCTCACATTCTTCCCCTCTTAAAAACTTCATTCTCGAAGTTGAAAATACTTATTTTTGAAACTTGATTCTTCCAATTTGCTATCCTAATAGGGTATTCTTATAGTTTAGATCCTCATCAATAGTTGCAAAGGTTCAAATTCTCATATATGATTGGGATCTGGCAGATAGCATCATCACGTAGAAAACATTGTGTGGTCTAAAAAGAGAAGATTGTAAATCTAACTAATCTATTATAAGATTATGTTAAATCTTTATACGATGTCTTCCATTTCTCTAAAAATAATCATTGCCATTGAATCTAAAAATATATAATCATAAAATTATGACTTTCATCAATATATTCTCAATAAAAGCAAACTATTGTTGAGCATAGATTCCTTTTCAAAATCTAAACCTTCCTTTCTTGTGGTTAGACATGATACCTCAAACTTCCTCAAATTTACCAAACATTTTCCACTATTTCATGTTTAATATCCAAGTCGACAATCTTTCATCATTCCAAAAGATAAGAAATCAAAACTCTATTTTATCATATGAGGTATCTTTCAAAGGCTATCTCATAAGTAGTACTATAATACATTTCATTAAAGATAAATATTCATCTCATGAAACTTTCAACTCATAATATGACTTGTAGCCTATCTTTCATAGTTAAATGTCTAACCTTCCTTTCGATGGAGCCCACATAAATTTTAACACTACTAAAAGTCTTAAACAACCTTATTGATTCTAAACATAATTAAAATCTTATAAGAAAAATCCTCTTGACTAGCTCTTAATTTAAGGTAGAAAGCAAAACTATTTTCTAGTCAAGTCTCAAAGATATCATGTAATATTGTTTCAATTAATAAAACAATTAAGTCATTAAGAAGGGTTGGTCAATCAACTTTGGATGCCCATTTTGTGGTGTAGCCTAAGAAATTGTATCCTATCTCTTTATACCTAACTCTATTACTTTTGGAGGAAGCACAATATTCTTAGGTCTTGGAGAATGGTCTGGGACCAACTTTTTGTAACCCTTTGGTTGTATCATATATCATAAGATACTATTCTCTTTTGAGTTTAAGAACTATATCATAAGAAGAAAGGGTGCAGGCACTCATACCATCCTAAAATCTTTGTAAAAGCCACCTTAAGGGAAGAAATTTTGATCATTGATTCTACTCTCTCTATATATATTTTTGTAATACCTCTAAAATAGTCTTACATCGAGTAAGAAAGAAAAGTTTAAAGTACTTTTAATTCAAGTTCACCTACTATCAATTAATTTGCATTTGAGATTTTAAGACTACTTATTTTTGGCTCACTAACAACATAATTAGACCAACGGATGGGTTTGGAACATTAGAAATGATATCAGAGCCAACTTGAATGTGCGAAAGTTGATAAATAGGAGGAAAGAACTGCTCATGGGATAGTGGTAGAGTCTATCCATTGTGGAAGCTACTCTTATAGCACTATCGATCTAGCTTGAGATAGATTCTTACTAGCTTGTGGCATATGACAAAGATGTCACTTAATAATGAGGAAGATTGTAATACTTCAAAACAGTCCTATATTGAATGGAAAATAAACGTTTGAAGTGCATATAACTCAAATTCATTTGCTATCAATTAACTTGCGCTCGAGTTTTTAAGACCACATATTTTGATCCACTAATAGATTAATTGGGCTACTAAAAGAGCTTGGGACGTTACATTTTTTTCTTGTATATTTTATACTTATATTAATAAATTTAAGGGATTCCCCCTACTCACAATAATAATAATAAAAAGTTTAGATCGTGATAAAATCTTTATAATTGCTTCAATGCTTCTATTATGAGCTCTCTCCTCTTTCAGCTAAAATTCTCATCCCTGCCTTTTCTTCCAACAACCCAGTACGTGTACCTCTTTTCTCATCTTAGTTTCCTTTCAAGTTTTCTGCCTCTATTCATGTTTCTAATTGAGGACCACTCACATGAGATATAATGGACATATAAGAACGAATTATTAAAGAATTTAATCGCTAAGATCCTTTAGTTGCTTTGTTTCAGTTATCTAGCTCCCTTCTATAATTTACCCATGCTTCTAACTCCAATATACTTTTCATTTTATTGCTTGTTTGCAAAGAAGACTGAGGTAGGAATCTCTTTTAGCCTCACTAGGTTTAGGTGGGGAACAGTTTTAGCTGTTGACAAGACTAGAATATTTTTGAGCCTATGCTTTGATGTTGCAGCGGTTGGAACACATGAGGAAATTTGATTATATATAGTAAAAACATGTCACTAATAGCAAAATATGGAACTATTTATTTGTAATTGATGGAGCCAGTAAACCCCATGGGCAATAGTGACACACTCGGGTCGGACTCCCAGTTAGCCACCCGAGTTGGTCCTCTTTCGGCCAGCTTCAGCCTCGACCAACATACCTCGGCCATCTTCAGCCCTGGCCAGCCTTAGCCTCGGCCAACATACCTCGGCCAGTTCAGCATCGGCTAGCTTTAGCCTTGGCCAGCCTCAGCTTCGGCCAGCTTAAGCCTTGGCCAACCTCAACGTTGGCTAGCTTTAGCCTCGGTCAGCATACCTCGGCCAGCTTCAGCCTTAGCCAGCCTCAGCCTCGGTCAGCTTCAGCCACAGCCAGCTTCAGCCTCGACCAACATCTCTCGGCCAGCCTCAACCTTGGCCAGCTTCAGCCTTGGCCAACATACCTCGGCCAACTTTAGCCTCGGCCAGCCTCAACCTCGGCTAGCTTTAGCCTCAGCCAACATATCTCGGCCAACTTCAGCCTCGACCAGCCTCAGCCTCGGTCAGCTTCAGCCTCGGCAAACATACCTCGGCCAGCTTTAGCCTGTGCCAGCCTCAACCTTGGCCAGCTTCAGCTTCAGCCAGTCAATCTCAGCAACCACCCAAGCAGTGTCCCAGTGATCGCATTGTGATGTCCACGTACCTGGCCCCATCGCTGTCCGCATAGGACAACAGACGTGCAATGTGGAAGATATATCTGGTGAGTGCCGCAATGGCCATCCATGCTCGGCAAGCCTGCAACAGCCTGTAGCAACCATCCAAATCAAGTGGCCACCTACTCTGATGGAACTTAACCCACCAACTATGCAGCCACTCATATTTGACTGGACACAACCTACAGCTCTAACAAATCACATAAAGGCCAGCCCCATTGTGCTGCCCCTATCATTAATTCTTTGACAAGTGATCATGCCCAAGACTGGCAGGTTCTAAGCACCAATAAAATGGATAAGAGGGACTCTCGACTAGGTAACTCCAAGAACCACAAACCACAACAACACCCAACACTCCTAAATGCTCACTTGCTTTTCACAGAGAGCACCTTTTTAAGCTTCTCTCTTTTTCGAGCTTTTCTAAGCTCACGACTATTGCCCAGAGTACTGACTTGAGTGTCGAAGGATTTTTGCTGGAATCTTTGGTCCTCAGGACTTTTTGCAGGCTCGCAAGCATGAGAAGCTTGCCGAAAGATCTCAGGCCCGATGGAGGAGGCGACCAGATGCTCGCGAACGTTCAAGAAGGATGATTTGGTGACAACAGATTGGCATGCCAAGTAGGGGGGCAGAACATAGATCGTCAACGATGCTAGCTTACAGATCCTCATTCCCCTTAAATGAAAATGATGGATCAAAATGATGGTGATGACAAGAGCCCAAAAAGCTTTCGCCCTTCTTTAGTTGCTGCTTAGGCTAGCCATCATTCATCCCGTCGGATATCTCCCTAGCAAGAGATTCACCATCATCAAGCTCATCAACATGAGCATCCTCAAGAGCAACCTCAAGCTCATGCTCATCAGCAACTTGATGCTCAGGCTCATTAGCAAGAGCGGCAAGAGCAAGAGTTCACTAGCAAGAGCGCTACTACTCACCGTCCAAATGACTTTCTCTCCTATGAACAATGATGCAGGAGGAGGCCCAAGTAAGGGAAACAACACTTCCACTCCAATCAACTTGATTTTCTGGGAGGCAAACCACCAACGTACTAAGGTATCCAAATTAGCAGAAGAAAATAAATTCCTCCAAAGATATTTCACAATAACCACCCTATCGATTGATGGTGTCGGCCTTGGCCTCTTCCGCTCAGCCATTCGATTCGGCCATAGAGCCCATGCTAGCACAAATTTGTCAGGTTTCCCAAGGAGTGCCTGCTTGCAAAACCAAAGTGTCCATATACCAAAACATATTCTCTGAACTGCTACTCCCACAAATATGGAGCCACGTGCCGAGTTTGTGAACCTGTTTGCCATGACCTTGGATCTGGATATCATGACCTTCGGTTTATCAAGGCTGGTGGTGCCATATGGAAGGAAGGATGAGCGCTTCAACCAGCTTATACGGAGCAGTGGGACAACAATAATGAAAAAGCCTCACTAAAGACACTTCTCCAATTGAAAGCCATCATAAAAAGATGTGATTTCATGCCATTTTCTCCTCCCTCTCTCCTTGACGTTTATTGCATGTTAGGGTCCATCACTTTCAGAAGAAATCAAATGGGTGGTTGGTAATCCAATTGTGGAGCGTATTTAGGGCCACCTGCAACTCCGTTTCATTCCACTCTCAGACAGCCCCTTTCGCCTCTGCAAGTGTCACAATCCGGCACGAACATTCCCTATCCTGGTACCGAACAAGCGACTCCCTACTGCACCCCAGAGACTCCTTCTAGAGCATGTACTTCTAAGGAAATAAGTCGAGAAGATGGGTATGCGCCCTATCAAGCCTAAATGCTAAAGCTGAGACGTGAATGCAAGAAAACAAGGCCGAAAAGCTACAAAAGCTAGGTACACTATGCTTTGAGAAAAGATTTTTTTCATTAATACTTAAAAACGTCATGCAAAAAAGATCGAATCCAGTAACGTTGGCACCTAAGACCGACTCCAGTGTCAGCACCTAAGACCGACTCCAGCTCGGTACCAAAGATCGGTGCAACATCGGCATAAAGATCAACTACCAGAGTTGGCAACAAAGACCAACTCCAGCGTCGGCACAAAAAAAGGCTCCCAAATATGGTCCCATCCCATCTACTCTTGGGTCACCCTTCGAGGTTCAAAAGGCCCTTGAGCATGGTTCCAACACCCTCAGATCATCCTCCGAGGTTAAAGGCTCCCAAGCATGGTCCCATCCCAGCAACTCTCAGGTTACCCTTCGGAGTTCAAAAGGCCCCTGAGCATGGTTCCAACACCCTCAGATCACCCTCCGAGGTTAAAGGTTCCTGAGCATGGTCCCATTTCAGCGACTCTCGGGTTATCCTTCGGGATTCAAAACGACCCTGAGCATGGTTCCAACACCCTCAGGTCACCCTCCGGAATCAAAGGCTTCCGAGCATGATCCCATCCTAGTGACTCTTGGGTCACCCTTTGGGGTTCAAAAGGATCCTGAGCATAATTTCAACACCCTCAGGTCACCCTCTAGGGTTAAAGGCTTCCGAGTATGGTCCCATCCCAGCGACTCTTGGGTCACCCTTCGGGGTTTAAAAGGCCTCTGAGCATGGTTCTAACACCCTCAGGTCACCCTCTGGGGTTAAAGGCTCCCAAGCATGGTCTTATCCCAATGACTCTCGAGTCATCCTTCGGGGTTCAAAAGGACCTTAAGCATGGTTCCAACACCCTCAAGTCACCCTCCGAGGTTAAAAACTTCCAGAACATGATCCCATCTCAGCGACTCTTCGGTCATTCTTCGTGTTGATCCATTCATTGATTTTGATGATTAATAAAGGAATTGAGTATATTTATTTGATTACTAATGGATTTTATAAGTGTTTCAGGACTTAAATTTATTTGATCAATTTAAAGGAATTAAGAAATGAATTTTGAATCAAATACAAATCAGAGATTTCAAAGTTTCAGAGCTTGGAGTCAACACCTAGAATGTCTGGAGCCGACCCCATGGCCAATCAATTTTAATCTGATTTTTGATAAAACCTGGAGCCGACACCTAGAGTTTCGAGCCGACACTTAAGGTTTCGGAGTCGACACTTACTGTGTCTGAAGCCGACTCCGATGTAGGAACAGAACGTTGATATTTTGAGCATCCTGGAGCCGACACCTATAGTTTTTGGGAGCCGACACCTGACGACGGCGAGCCGACACTTACTTTTGCGAAGCCGACTCCACGATGAACTCAGATTTTACTATTTATGGAAAAACGATTCAGAGCCGACACCTGAAAAGCTGGAGTCGACTCCAACCCACCTGGACGAAAAATCAAAAATGCCAGATCAGCTCTAACGGTAATATTTTTGATTTCTGACATATAACGGCTATTTTTTATGAATGAAAATCCTTCCAGGTACACTCCAATGGCTAGATTTCCACCCAAAAATGAATCAAAGAAAAATCTATAAAAAGGGGAAAAACAACCGTTTGAAGGAGAGATAGAAAACGATAGACAAAGATCAAAAATCAAAATCCAAAAAGTCTAGAGCCTTATATCCAAGAGAGGAGTTTTCAAATTCAAAACCTTCCACTCCACAAAGCTCAAAGAAGAATCCAAGCCGTTCAAATAGAGAAAAATTGGAGGATTCTCAACTAGAAGAAAGAGACCAACTTTTTAATCTTCTCAACTGCATCTACTGTGAAGAATCGGAGCTGAGGCTTGATTCAACCCAGCAAGGAGAAGAGGAAAAGAAGAAAAGCTCAAAGCCAAACAACTTCAAACCAAGCTTTTCTAAACCTATTTACTTTTCTTTGAATATTTGCTCATTAAGGAGCTGTGAAAATTTGTAAAACATTCTTATTTTTGTTTGTGCCTAGTTCAATCAAAGGGGATTGAACTAGTGGAGGTTGTTAACCTCGGGTCAAGCTAGTTTTGCTTGAGTCTTGGGTTGTGTGCTGGTGAGCCCGAAAAATCGGCTGGGTTCGTTGTGATCCCGGGTAAAACAAAGTTTGAGTTGTGAACTTGTAAAACAACTCGGCTGTAATCGAGGTGATTATAGTGTGGACCCAAGTAGGATCTTGGGAGTGGACGTAGGTGTTGGATACACCGAACCACTATAAAATCTTTGTGTTTGTCGTGCTTCCATTGACTCTATCTCTATCTCTGTTTTATTTGCTGTACTTTATTTTTACATTGCATTTGTTTTCATTCATCTTAAGCAAACAATTTTCAAGAGGCTAAATTTTTAAAGAACCCAATTCATCCCCCCCTCTTGGGTTGTCATCTGGGCCAACAATTGGTATCAGAGCAAGTGCTCATTAGATTTTGATCACACGATCAAGAGCTAAAGATCCAAATGGCAACTCAAGTTGGATCATTTGCCGAAGGTCATTCTACAAATAGACCTCCTTTGTTTAATGGTTCCAACTATTCTTATTGGAAAGCAAGAATGAGGATATTCATTCAAGCTTCTGATTATGAATTGTGGGGTGTTATAACTAATGGACCTAGTACACCCACACACGTTGTTGATGGCACTATTGTTCCTAAGCCCGAAAGGGATTGGAATGATAATGATAGAAAAATGGCACAGCTCAATGCTAAGGCCATGAATGTCTTATATTGCTCTTTAGATGCTAATAAATTTAATAGAATCTCCACTTGTAATTCCGCCAAGGAGATTTGGGATAGATTAGAGGTTACCCATGAGGGTACTAACCAAGTAAAAGAATCCAAAATAAATATTCTTGTTCATAAATATGAGTTATTTTGCATGGAACAAACTGAAAATATAGCTAGCATGTATACTAGATTTACTGATATTGTAAATGGGTTGAAAAGTTTAGGCAAAACATATTCTAACTCTGAACTTGTCCGAAAAATTCTCAGGTCACTTCCAAGAACGTGGGAAGCGAAGGTGACAGCAATCCAAGAAGCAAAGGACCTCAACACCTTACCCTTAGAGGAGCTTCTAGGATCCCTAATGACCCATGAATTGACCATGAAGCAGCACATAGAAGAAGATGTGAAAAAGAAAAAGACCATAGCTCTTAAGGCTGCTGAAAATGAGGAGAGCTGCAATGATAGTGAAGAAGATGATGATGAGACAGCTCTTCTAGCAAGAAAGTTCAAAAAATTCATGAGGAGAAAGAGACCCTTCCACAAGAAGAAATTTGGAACTAAGATGGAAGGAGAGAAAGAAAAAGACAAGGACAAGGATAAAGAGAAAGACCCCTTGATTTGCTATGAATGTAAGAAACCGGGGCATTACAGATATGATTGTCCTCAACTGAAAAAGACTTTCAAGAAGAAAAAGAAAGCCTATGTTGCAACTTGGAGCGACAGCGATGAATCCTCATTGGAGGAAGAACAAAAGGAGGTTGCTAACATTTGCTTTATGGCAAACGAAGAGGATGAGGTAAGTTCTGAAAATCCTTGCGATGAATTTGCTTTTGATGAATTATTTGATGCTTTTAATGAACTTGTTGGTGATTTCAAAATTTTGAAAAAGAAATATAAGTTTTTGAAAAATGAAAATTTAACTTTGATTGAAGAAAAAGAAAATCTTAATAATGAAACTAAAGTGCTGAAATCTGAAAAAGGCAATTTGACTAAAGAAAAAGAATCAATTTCCAATGAAAATGATAAACTAAAGAAGGAAGTTGATAAATATAAAAGTATTGTTGATAAATTCACTTATAGTTCAGAAAAACTTAATTTATTGTTAAGTAATCAAAGAGCTATATATGATAAGGCTGGTTTAGGATATAGACCTAATTTGAAACAAAAATTTGTCAAAAACTTTTTTAGAAAGGAACAAAACAATGATAATGTTACATGTCATTACTGTAACAAGAAGGGACACAAAGTTTTTGAATGCAATTTTAAGAAAATAGATAAGAAGATTAAATAGTAAAGGAAAGAAAATTTGGGTTCCTAAAGGAACAATTTTTATGCTACTAACCATGAAGGACCCAAGAAAGCTTGGGTACCTAAATATAAGACTTAATTATTTTTGCAGGAGTGTCTTGCGGCCAAAAGATCAAAGAGAAAGTGGTATCTCGATAGCGGCTGCTCAAGGCACATGACGGGTGACAAGGATCAATTCATCACCCTTGAAAGCAAAAGAGGAGGAGTAGTTACATTTGGCGACAATGGCAAAGGCCAAATCTTGGGGTTTGGTAACATTCAAATAACTCCCTCCACATATATTGAAAATGTCTTATATGTTATGGTTTGAAACATAATTTAATTAGCATTAGTCAATTATGTGATAAAGGTTTTAAAGTATCATTTGAATCTTCTATATGCACAGTTCTAATCCCATTGATAATAGCATTGTTTTTATTGGAAATAGAAATGGCAATGTATACCTGATTGATTTAGACAATTTGTCTACTAGTAATCATTGCTTAGTTGCTAATAATGCTAATATAAATGAGATTGGTTGGTTGTGGCATCGTAGATTAGGTCATGCAAGCACACACCTTATTTCAAAATTAATTAGAATGGATTTAGTAAAAGGACTTCCACAATTAGATTTTGAAAATAATAAAATTTGTGATGCATGTCAATTTGGAAAACAAACTAGAAATTCTTTCAAAACTAAAAATATTGTTTCCACTTCTAGGCCACTTGAACTACTTCACATGGATCTTTTTGGACCTACTAGAACCACAAGTCTAGGAGGAAAGAAATATGGTCTTGTGATTGTAGATGATTACTCTAGATACACTTGGGTATTATTTTTAGCTCATAAGGATGAGACCTTTCCACTATTTTTGAAATTCTTCAAGAAGGTCACAAATGAGAAAAACAACACCATAGTGTCTCTAAGAAGTGATCATGGCACCGAATTTGAAAATCATTTATTTGAAAATTTTTGCATAGAAAATGGCATCCATCATAATTTTTCTGCACCTAGAACACCGCAACAAAATGGTGTAGTTGAAAGAAAAAATAGAACCCTAGAAGACATGGCCCGTACCATGCTATGTGAAAGCAACTTACCAAAATACTTTTGGGCAGAAGCTATAAACACGGCATGCTACATCCTTAATAGAGCTTTAATTAGGCCAATCATTAAGAAAACACCTTATGAACTATGGAATAATAGAAAACCAAACATAAGTATTTTCATGCATTTGGTTGTAAGTGTTTCATTCATAATAATGGCAAAGATAACCTAGGAAAATTTGATGCAAAATCTGATGAAGGCATATTCTTAGGATATTCAACATCTAGTAAAGCTATAGAGTATTTAACAAGAGAAACTTAATAGTAGAAGAATCTATTCATGTAATCTTTGATGAATCTTTAGCATCAAGTTCTAAAAAGATTGATGATGAGGAAGATACAAACATTCTAGAAAGAGACATTGAAAAATTAAATATAGATGTATCTTCAGATCATGAACAAGAAGCTAAAGATAATGATTCTCCTAGTGTTGATGTTGTTGATGCAAATCGTAATGATATAGATCTACCTAGAGATTGGAGATATGCCTATGGTCATCCAAGAGAATTAATTATAGGTGATCCATCTCAAGGAGTAAGAACTAGATCATCAATGAGAAACATCAATAATCATCTTGCATTTGTATCTCAAATTGAACCTAAAACTATTGAAGAAGCTGAAAAAGATAATAACTGGATGTTAGCCATGCAAGAAGAATTAAATCAATTTACTAGAAATAATGTTTGGACATTAGTGGATAGACCTAAAGATCATTCTGTAATAGGATCAAAATGGGTATTTAGAAATAAATTAGACGAAAATGGCATAGTAATTAGAAACAAAGCTAGATTAGTTGCAAAAGGATATAATCAAGAAGAAGGAATTGATTTTGATGAAACTTTTGCACCTGTAGCTAGACTTGAAGCAATTAGATTATTACTTGCATTTGCATGTCATATGCATATCAATTTATTTCAAATGGATGTTAAAAGTGCATTTTTAAATGGATTTATAAATGAAGAAGTTTTTGTTGAACAACCACCGGGATTTGAAGATCATGAATTTCAAATCATGTTTTTAAATTACACAAAGCACTATACGGTTTGAAACAAGCACCTAGGGCTTGGTATGAAAGATTAAGTAAATTTCTGATTGAAAATGATTTTGTAAGAGGAAATGTCGATAAAACACTATTTTTGAAAACAAAAGATAAAGATTTATTAGTAGTACAAATATATGTTGATGATATTTTTTCGGTGCTACTAACAATTTGTTATGTCAAGAATTTGCTAAGTTAATGCAGGGTGAGTTTGAAATGAGTATGATGGGAGAACTCAACTTCTTCCTAGGACTTCAAATCAAACAAAGCAAAGATGGAATCTTCATCAATCAAGCCAAATACACAAAAGAACTGCTCAAGAAATTTGGAATGGAGTCAATCAAACCACTTGGAACAC
>UESW01004062.1:643020-701230 GCA_900491605.1 Calamus simplicifolius | reverse complement strand
AAAAATCAAAAATGCCAGATCAGCTCTAACGGTAATATTTTTGATTTCTGACATCTAACGGCTATTTTTTATGAATGGAAAATCCTTCCAGGTACACTCCAACGGCTAGATTTCCACCCAAAAATGAATCAAAGGAAAATCTATAAAAAGGGGAAAAACAACCGTTTGAAGGAGAGAGATAGAAAACGGATAGACAAAATCAAAAATCAAAATCCAAAAAGTCTTGAGCCTTATATCCAAGAGAGGAGCTTTCAAATTCAAAACCTTCCACTCCACAAAGCTCAAAGAAGAATCCAAGCCGTTCAAATAGAGAAAAATCGGAGGATTCTCAACTAGAAGAAAGAGACCAACTTTTCAATCTTCTCAACTGCATCTACTGTGAAGAATCGGAGCTGAGGCTTGATTCAACCCAGCAAGGAGAAGAGGAAAAGAAGAAAAGAAGAAAAGCTCAAAGCCAAACAACTTCAAACCAGGCTTTTCTAAACCTATTTACTTTCTTTGAATATTTGCTCATTAAGGAGCTGTGAAAATTTGTAAAACATTCTTATTCTTGTTTGTGCCTAGTTCAATCAAAGGGGATTGAACTAGTGGAGGTTGTTAACCTCGGGTCAAGCTAGTTTTGCTTGAGTCTTGGGTTGTGTGCTGGTGAGCCCGAAAAACCGGCTGGGTTCGTTGTGATCCCGGGTAAAACAACAAGTTTGAGTTGTGAACTTGTAAAACAACTCGGCTGTAATCGAGGTGATTATAGTGTGGACCCAAGTAGGATCTTGGGAGTGGACGTAGGTGTTGGATACACCGAACCACTATAAAATCTTTGTGTTTGCCGTGCTTCCATTGACTCTATCTCTATCTCTGTTTTATTTGCTGTACTTTATATTTACATTGCATTTGTTTTCATTCATCTTAAGCAAACAATTTTTCAAGAAGGCTAAATTTTTAAAGAACCCAATTGATCCCTCCCCTCTTAGGTTGTCATCTGGGCCAACACTTCGGGGTTCAAAAGGCCACTGAGCATGGTTCCAACACCCTCAGGTCACCCTCCGGGATTAAAGGCTTCCGAGCATGGTCCCATCCCAGCAACTCTTTGGTCATCCTTCAAGGTTCAAAAGGCTTTCGAGCATGGTCACAGCACTCTCGAGTCACCCTCCGAGGTTCAAAGGCTCTTGATGGCCTCAACTTTGTCTCAGCAGATTCATCACAACTTCAGCGGCATCTTCACAGCCTCAACGACTTCATCTCAGCCTCAACGGCATCTTCTCAGCCTCAACGGCTTCATCTCAGTCACAGTGGCATTTTCACAGCCTCAACGGCTTCATCTCACCCCCAGCATCTTCAACTTTATCTCAGCGATCAATGGTCAATTGGGTAAGACCTTTGTTTAAATTATACACTTGCAATATACTGCTAATCACTTTCAACCATCCAAGAAGAAGCCTCAAGTCAGCTCACGATTGGGAGAGATCAATGCCCCAGCTCACAGTTGATGAGGCTAGCTGCTCCCAATCGGCCATGAAAACCCAACCAGTTCATAGCCGGGAGAGGTCACCTCCCAACTCATAGCTAACGGGCATCCACTTCTGGACTCCGCATCAGAAGAGGATTACTGGTTACCAGTCAAAGGTAACCAACTTACCTCCAACATTGGTTAAAGTTTTTTGAGCGGGCAAATGCACAGCTTCAGAGAGCATGCAGATGTCCACACAAGGCAGACAAAAATTATCCAAAGCAAGGCAAAAGAAAAAAAGATTTCTTCACTAAGAAAAAGTCAAAGCCAAAGCCAACATGCAAAGGCAAGACCAAAGGTAAAAATTCTACACTCCTTTTGCTTGGCAAGTGCAAGGCATGTGATCGCATAAGCTCAGAAGTGTGAGGGACATCTGATGGGGCTAGTAAACCCCATGGGCAATGATGACACACTCGGGTCAGACTTTCAGTTAGCCACCTGGGTCGGCCCTCTTTCGGCCAGCTTCAGCCTCGGCCACCATACCTCAGCCAACTTCAGCCTCGGCCAGCTTCAGCCTTGGCCAACATACCTCGGCCAGCTTTAGCCTCGGCCAATATCAGCCTCAGCCAATATACCTTGGCTAGCCTCAGCCTCAGCCAGTTGGTCTCAGCAACCACCCAAGCAGTGCCCCAGTGGCCGCATTGTGGAGTCCACGTACCTGGCTCCATCGCTGTCCACACAGGACAACAGACGTGCGATATAGGGGACATATTTGGCGAGCGCCGCAATGGCCGCCCATGCCCGACAAACCTACAATAGCCTGCAGCAACCATCCAAATCAATAGCCACCCACTCTAACGGAACTTGACCCACCAACTATGCAGCCACCCATATTTGACGAGACACAACTTGCAGCTCTGACAAATCACATGGAGGCCAGTCCCACTGTGCTGCCCCCATCATTAATGCTCTGACAAGTGATCATGCCCCAAGACTAGTAGGCTCTAAGCACCAATAAAATAGATAAGAGGAACCTCCGACCAGGTAACTCTAAGAACCACAAACCACAACAACACCCAACACTCCTAAACGCTCATTCTGGCTCATAGAGAGCACCTCTCTAAGTCTCTCTTCGAGTTTTCTCAAGCTCACGACTATTGCCCATATCACTGATTTGAGCATTGGAAGGTCCCTGCTCACTACAAGAAAAGAGCATAATAGTGACAAAAATTTCCATCACTATTCCGTCACAAATTGGGTTTAGTGACGGATTAGTGATGAAAATCTGATCGTCACAATTTTTGCCGTCACTAAATTTAGTGACGGAAAGAGGTCCGTCACAAAATAATAGTGACGAATTTGTGACGAAATATTTCGTCAAAAATTTGTGACGAAAAATATTTTCATCACTAAATTGTGACGAATTTGTGATGAAATATTTGTCAAAAATTTGTGATGAAACATATTTTTCGTCACTAAATGTGACGGATTAGTGATGAACTATCCGTCACATATTATCCCATCACTATTCCGTCACAAATATTTCCATCACTATTCCATCACAATTTAGTGATGGATTATTGACAAAAATTTAGTCACTAAAACTTTCGTCACTAGTCCATCACTAAAGCTCCATTACTATGCCATGACGAATTAATGATGAAAGAATCCATCAATCATTCGTTATTGTTCCATCACTAATCAAGCACTAATATTTTCATCACTAATCCATCACTATTATTTCTATCAAAAATCAATCACTAATCCATCATTAACCTAATAAAATTTCATCAAATTTTTATTCTTATAAATTTAAAACTATTTTTAAATTACAATATATTTAATGCATTCTAATGAAATTTATGGATAAAAATTTAGATTTAAGAATAAAAAATGCATTTCATAAAATAAAATAAATATATCTGTATACATCAACAATACTAATGTTTTATACAATTGACATCAATTATTAAGTTTAAGTAAAAGAGACAACTTGTAATGATCAAAACTATTAACGTTGGCATAGGCCATGTCACAACTTGGGTGGATTCTCTTCTCCTTCATCACCTTCTACACCTCTAGTCTCCTCATTTTTGCTGTTGCAACGCAGCTCCCCTGAAACATAAATTTTAAAATCTGTTGTCTTTGCACGGTGGAGCACAGTTTAGGTTTTACGGACTCTATCAATATGTCAACTTATTTGGAGTTGCCATTGGCTACACCATCACAGCATCCATAAGTGTAGCGTAAGCTCTTGTGCCTTCTTCTCCACCAAGGTCACAGCATTCTAAAGCCTTCCCAAGATGCATCCTTCATCCCTTCCTTAAAACCAGAAGATACACATGTAAAACTTAACATACAAAAGTTGATTGTTCTTATCTTTAGGATGTTTGCATCAGTCTCACCTGAAAAAGTTTACTACAGTAAAGCCAATGGTGAGAGACACCAATACCAGTAAAGGACCAATAATTATATTCTTCTTAAAGGAATGACGCAAAGCTGCAGCTTGGCCTAAATTAAAATCCATGGGAACAAAGACTGCTGCAGAAACCAGACCAAAATACATCAACAGGTGCTAAAACTCGCCGATGAGAAGGATCCATTGCTGACCAACCACTTGTTCTTCCTTCCTCACCACCTGAAACATTGTCAAAAGATAAATTAGCACTTGGTAAGTAACATGAGTATGAACATGATTCATTCAGCAAGAAGCAACACAACTATATCAAAAAATAATACAAAAGATTTGTCATACAATGGTCCTGATTATGCTATGACCATGAGTATAAGAGTTAGGTATGGATGATATGGGAACTAGGTAGTTCAGCAAATATGGTATAGTAGTTTGGGAGAAGAGGATGTCATCAGTTTTGAGTATAAGGCAACATAAAACCCAAGCTCAAAAGGTAAAAAGATTACCTGATTTCCTATCAGCATTGGTAATAGCAGGGGCCATCCCTGAACTAGGTCCAGCACTGGGTCCCTAGAAAGAAAACATAGCCCACTTACTTAAATGAACATTACAAAGCTTTTTAAATAGTAAATGCTTCTGTATATGACTTACAAGAGCTCGTGGAGGAGCACTTGCAAAATGTGATTGTTGATATTTCAAAATGGTCCAGTCAAACACATAATCAAATTGAAAACCTGCAAATCAAAATGATGGGATAGTGGTCATACTAAAAATGATGATTTCTGATAATTTTATGGAACGAAATGTCCCAACTTTTTTATGGAACGAAATGTCCCACATCCCATCCCACCTTGATTCCCAACACAGTCAGGCATACCAGTACTCGCCTAAATACATAGATGAGCTATTAACACAGAAAAATTTATACCCTGGTACATGGCTATCATTTTGTCGTTCTTGTAGTCATCAATGTCATGCCCCAGTCAGAAATAAGGTTCTCATAAATAAGTAAGCAATAGATATGATGTTTGAACAGATTTTTGAAATGTTTCTCTGCATGCACTTGCATTAAAATTCTATATGTAGACTATAACTTTATCTGAAGCAATAATCAGAAATATATGTCAAAGTAGCATAAAAGCCTAATCTCAGAACTTTACTGTGTTCTCGCTGGTGAACAAAGAAAGTGAGAGAGATGCTACCCACCTTTAATGTGCTTCTCCTTTGCTGGACGCTCAACATGGTTTGTCGCCTTTACTATTGCAATGTCTAATTCCTGAACATAAAGCACCACAAAATGAATCAAGAAAAGAAACAAAATTTAACATGAAAGACATTTAGTAAGATTCATCATGATATAAATTCTCCACCTTGTAATCACTGTTCACTTTGGCCAAACTGACTGTGGTGGTGTCCTTGATGGCCCCTAAATATTTCCTGAAGCTCTGCTGCGTTCCCCCTCCCGACATTCTTCTTTCCAAGAAAATAAGATCCTACACAACCTAATAGGGCAGCAAGCACAATCAGAGCATAATTAGATGCCACAGAATACAAAATTGAAGCTTTAAACACATCCTACCAGCAACCAATTAAACCAATGCAAGTACACAACCAGTTCTTATACCCCACTTTAAACACACTTCCCAGACTGATAAACCATAAGGCATCCTGGTACTAGGGCCATTTATTGGCACACTAACTTTTCCATACAAGAAGTAAGTCGAGATTGTATTTCAGCATCCTTCAGAGATTTTAGAACAACACTTCTCCTCTCCATATGGTTGACACTTCCCAATTCCCTAAAAAGTGCAGATTACAGGGACTTTCCGATGCACCTCTAAAGAATATTGCAAGTGAAATGTTCCTAGGAAAAACACCAGCAATTCCGCATTAACTTCAGGTTCACCAACACCATAACATGGAGTCACCAATGCAAATCTCATAGGTAGCAGATAACTCACTCCAAACAGTGTGATCCCATGCACTCAGACTGCTGACTAAATTTGGTTAATGGTAGGAACAACCCAACAAGAGACCAGCTCTGAACACAATAGCACAGAACTTGTGGATCATCAAAAAAACCCTCAACTGAAACTTTATGTTCCAAATCCAAAGCAGTTGTACGTTCCATAAGAGAGCATTACAATGATGGTAAATAAGGGGCTTAATTGAATTGTTGAGACTAGTGCAGTAGACTGCCTAAATTTCTTATGCAAACATCCTACAAGCAGAAAACTTTCAATCCTTTCATCACTTTGCTCAACCAGACCTAAAATCAATGCCAAACAGGGTCTAAAATCAATGCATGAACATGTTAAGCCTTCTATGTCAAATCCATTCAAATTTCAACTAGTTAAAGGGTTTTCTCAAAGCTTTCCTGAATCAAAGTAATGCTAATCAACCTTTCCAAATCTCCAACCATTGCAAAAAAACTGATGGAAAATCCACATGCCATAAATTACAGGTCAAGGTATAGATTTACTAATTAGGAAGACCAATTATGGGTCAAGGTATGACCCATGAAGGCACAGAAACCTATTATGACCAGAAAATTAACATTATGGCAAACCTATAATCTTCTTATATAATTTTCTATTTGTTTCTAACTCACATCACAATTTCTTATATATGTATTCATGGGTAAAAGCCCAGAAATTCTGACACAGCTAAACCTGAAAGTGGGTAGAAATAAAAGGAAGCTTTATATCGGCAAAATATATATGAAAGAATTGATTCAGGAAAACAAAAGAGAACAAAATATTTAATCCTTATGGATGTGAATGAGCATTTGCCAGAGATTTCTATTTCTACTGAGGTTTGATTCCATCAGAGGGGGGTTGGGACTTACCTTGCGGTGTAGAGTCCTATACCACTGGTGGCATCCATTACAGAGAAAGAAGATAAATATTCCCAAAGTCCTAAGTCACTGAATTTAACACAGCCGGTAGCAAGCAGATCAAATAGTTTGAGCAAATAAAGAAAGAAGACAAATGAAAATAAATTAAGCAGTCAAACACCCATTACTCCAACTTCCCTTCTCTTCTCTTCATTAATAGAGACTGAAGAGATCAGTAAATTGATGATGATGATGATATATGCTTGCCCTGTGATCATTGCATTCCACACAACCAAATCCTTCCTCGCCATTCCATCAAAAATCCTCCTTGCAGACTCGAGATCACCACACTTGCCATACATATCAATCAACGCAGACCCAACAAACGAGTTCAGCTCCAATTTATGCCCCTCCACCAACCCCTCCAACCACACCCCAAAGCTCAAGTCTCCAAGGTCTCCGCATGCCACCAGGACGCTCACCAGAGTCACCTCATCCGGCTCGAACCCCTCCGCCCTCATCGTGCAGAATAACTCGATCGCCTCCCTTGCGAATCCCATCCTGGCGTACCCCGAAATCATGGAATTCCAAGAAATCACATCCCTCTCACGGATTTCATCGAACACCTTGCGTGCGGAGCCCACCTGGCCGCATCTCGAATACATGGTGATCAAAGAGTGCTGGACGTGGTCGTTGGAGCGGAGCCCGAGCTTGAAGATGGACGCGTGGGCGGTCTGGCCGTGATGCAAGGACTGGAGGTTGGCGGAGGCGAGGAGGACGAAGGGGTAGGTGAAGTGGTTGGGCATGGCGCCGGATTTGATCATGCGGAGGTAGTAACGGAGGGCGAGGGAGTGGTTTCTCCAGCAAGTGACGAGGCCGCGGATCATGAGGTTGAAGGAGAAGTCGTTGGGGTGGGGGATTTGGGAGAAGAGGAGGGTGGAGTAGGGGAGGTCTTGGAGGCCGACGACGAGCTTGGAGAGGAGGTGGTTGGGCTTGTGGATGGAGGAGGTGAGCATGTGGGAGTGGATCTGCTTGAAGGAATCCAAGGACCTGCATTGCTTCAAGAGGCTCAGGATGCGGCGGCGGCGGCGGCGATGGTGGTGGTGGTGGTGATGAGGTTCGAGTTCTTGAGCTCTTGGGGAGGGGTGGGTAGGGATTGGAAGAGTGGGAGGGAGGGGAGGAGGTTTGGCCTTCGGCAGTCTGGATTTTAGCATCGTTTGATGCGCGCTTTGATTTTGGGTTGGCGCGTGAGAGGATATGCTGGGTGCTGGTCTTAGATCTAATATGCTGTACATGATTTGAAAAATGGATCTAATATGCCATATATTATTTGGCCCATGTAGCCATACAAGAGGGGTCAATTGACTGGCCCCACTTAGGCTTTTATTTTATAACCTTGCTCCATGTCCATAGTCATGCAGCATTGGGCAAATGTGGTTCCCATACGTGACCATTTTTTAATTATATAATACATTTTTTAATTATATAATACATAATATAAAAATAATAAATTTAAAAATATTTTATTATTTTTTATTTTAATATTAATTCTTTTAAAAAATATTAGACATGCAATTATTTATAATAAAAATATTATTATTATATATTATTAATTTTTTTTATTTTACTTTCTTTCTTCTCATTCAAATAAAAAAATATTAAAAATATAAATTTGATGACGGAAGGGTAATCCATCACTAATTCGTTACTAATATAGTGACGGATTGCTCTTTCATCACTAATTTTGTGATGGATTAGTGACGGAAGGGCAATATGTCACTAAATTAGTGATGGATGAAGAAATCCGTCACTAAATTAGTGACGGATTGCTCTTCCATCACTAAATTAGTGATGGATAGGGCAATCTGTCACTAAATTAGTGACGGATTAGTGACGGAAGGCCAATCCGTCACTAAATTAGTGACGGATGGGGCAATCCATCACTAATTTAGTGATGGATTGTTCTTCCGTCACTAATTAGTGATGAATTAGTGACGAAAGGGCAATCCGTCACTAATTTAGTGATGGATTTCTCATCCATCACTAATTTTGATGGATTAGTGATGAAAATAATTCGTCACTAATCACTAATTTGTGATGGATTAGAGACGAAAAAGTAATCCATCATTAAGTTAGTGACGGATTGCCTCATCCGTCAAAATTAGTGACGGATTGCCCAATCCGTCACTAAATTAGTGATGGATTAGTGACGGAAGAAATATCCGTCACTAATCCATCACTAATTTAGTGACATATTGCTCTTTCGTCACTAATTTGTTATGGATTAGTGACGGAAGGGCAATCCGTCACTAAATTAGTGATGGATTTCCATCCATCACTAATTTTGATGGATTAGTGATGAAAATAATTCATCACTAATTAGTGACGATTATTTTTCATCACTAATTTGTGACGGATTAGTGACGAAAAAGTAATCCATCACCAAGTTAGTGACGAATTACTCTTCCGTCACTAATTTGTTATGAATTAGTGACGGAAGGGCAATCCGTCACTAAATTAGTGACGGATGTAATAGTCCGTCACTAATTTAGTGACAGTTTAGTGACGAAAAAATTAATTCGTCATTGATTTTAATTTTTTGTCACTATTTTGTTACTAAACCGTCATAATTTAGTGACAAAAATTTTCATCACTAATTTTGGTCATTATTTTGACATTTTCTTGTAGTGGCTGGAATCTTCAGTCCTCAAAACTTTTTGCAGGTTCCCAAGCGCGAGAAGCTCACCGAAATATCCTGAACCCACTTGAGGAGGCAACTAGATGCTTGTGGACATTCGAGGAGGATAATTTGGCGACAACATTAATTATAGGTACTCTTTGACCTGACTAGTAACCGAGTATGCTAAACTTATTACTGTCATATTTGTGGAATCTTTTGAAAGAACATCCTAAATTAGATATTGAAGATCGTAAATATGAAACCCAACATGGAACTTAATTTATGGATTCTGTCGGTAGAAGTTTCCGTTAATTCTTGGAAACTATCCACAGAATTTCTTGTGCTCCTATGAAAAATGAATATCATGGTGAACAACACCTCTCCTCTCTCCTACTACATATATAGTTTGGATTATGTCTATAGAAATTGAAATAAGACAATGCAATAATCATTAATTAAGAAAAAAAATGGAGAGCATTTACTAGTTGGCAAAGAACCATATGCTAGGGTGGCAGAATCCTTGCAGCTATATATATATATATATATATTTATCCAGACTTTTTTAGGGGAGACTTTCAGAAATATTTGTATGTCCTGATGTGGCAGTGCTCAAGATTCCAAAAAAGCAGCTACCAAGAAAATTCGTATCTATTATCTCCACGGGAAAAGAAAAATAAAGAGTTAGGCACCTAATGACCAGCCAGTCACGAAACGTTGCCTGGATCGACGTGGACTTTGACTTGGACTTCTTAGCTATGGTTTACCAATTGAAAATTCCTTGCAGGCTATATATTTATCCAGATTCTTTTAGGAGAGACTTTTCAGGAATATTTGTATGTCCTGATTCTGTCTAGTCGGCAGTAATCAAGAAAATTCAAGTCTATCATGTCCACGAGAAAAGGAAAATAAAGAGTTAGGGCACTTAAGATCACATGCCAGTCACGAAAGGAAAAGGCAAGTTTGGGGGACACAATATATATAATACAATCTAATATGGCTGAAAACCTAGTTTGCCAGAAACGTGTTGGTGCAGGCAGATCAAAACGGATAACGCTTAAAAAACCAAGTATAAAAAACGAATTTCCAAGAGAATTCAGAAAAATGTGAGCCATCGATCGTGGGTGAAAAATTTCTGCTACTAGAACTTGCTCCTTTTAGCTGATACAATGATATCTGCAGATTATATCATGTAGCCCTTTCAAGTTTTATCTGTAATCAGGGAATGTTGTTCCAATTAAGCTGCCAAATGGAAGTCTTTTACGACATCTCTCTAGATAGTGTCATAGAGAGACAACAGAATTAGTCCATTCATAATGTCTGCAAGCAGAACTGTGCTATATTACTGAATATTGCTGTTCATCACTGAATAATCCCAAGGGGTGGGGCCGCCACTTTCTACCTAGATATGCAAATCTGCTAATTTTTGGCTTGTCATTGTATTCTTTAATGGCAAACTCCCTTTTGTTGCCCTTTCATGAGAATTTACCTCAACCAACTCATTGGAAGCCAGAAATTCCTCGACTTTTTACTGCTAAGACGGGATCAGATCATTGCCTCAAGTTGTACAAAAGTTTTTTTCAATTTATAGATGTTCAAGCTTGATAGGTTACAAAAGAATAATCTAGCAAGATACCATATGTTGCCGCAGAAATCGTTCTCCGACTTGGGTGCGCCCTACCTCTGGGTTCGAACGCCGATCTCTCGCCGAGGGTGGAACTTGCAAGACAGTCCTCGCGCAGAGGGTGTTTCGTGGGTGGCCCTCTACGGAAGACCCTCCAACGCCCAAGTCAGTGGAGATTCACAGCAAGCAAAAATAAGGAGAAGGCTCTCGCAGAAGAGTTCCTCTAGATGGACGTTCTTCCAAGAGCTCGGAGCTCTGCTCGAGCTTTAATAGAGTTTTTCAGTATGAGAGCTAGTAAATGCGTACCTGAGAGACTTGGGGGCGGTGGTATTTATAGGCAATCACCTGATTCCTTGGGTGCATCATAGGGGGTCCGAAAGCTGTTGAGATTCGAAACGGATTCAAATCAAGTTGTTATAAGGTCGGTAGGATCCGTATTTTGTTAGTTAGAGGATCGACGGCCAGGAGAGTTGGTTAGGGGATCAACGGCCCGGATAGTTAGTTGATACCTTGAGATTCAGCGATTATGTAGGCCCTAGGCCACTTCTATGGCCCTTAGGCCACTTTCGGTATGATTCTTCGTTTGGAATCTTATTCAGTTATCATGAATTTGAACTCTCCCATGCTTGATTCCGTAGAAGTGTTCGAGTGCCTCGGTTCGGCCGAGGCGAGGGACAGCTCGGTTTGCCGAGGTAGAGGATGGCTCGGTTTGCCGAGGCATGAGGATGGCTCGGTTTGCCGAGGTAGAGGACGGTTCGGTCTGTTGGGGCAACTCGACTCTGCTGAAGGTGATTCGGCTTCGCCGTCTTGCGGATGTGATAACTGGCCGACAGGATGTTGGAATTGGTCTCGACCCAATTGTCGATGTGCACGAGCATTAATGCGATGATAATTTTACCCCTCATCACATGCCCCCACTCCCTAGTCCGAAGTGTAAATTCGGATGTAGGGAGTAGAGTTTTCGAATAATCTCATTCAGGAGAATCTGAAGGGGCGGGCAATGATAGTCTTGTAAATGACAGGCCACTATTTCGTCATCATTTTTTGCCACAACACGAGGATGAGACGCCTCGTTTCCAGCAGGCCGTGATTGTGGGAGTCCCATGTGGCGAGGCTCCTGTATTTATGGTTCCCATATCGAAAGTTTTAGCATCTCATGCTTTCCTTCTGGAGTCCTATTTAAAGAGGGAAAGGGGCCAGGGCAGCGTTCCTTCTGCAACACCTTCTCGTTTCTTTCTCAGGGACTTTTCCCTTCCTTCCCCAAAACTCTTGTGAACTTGTATGTGCTTTGTCCCTCAATTTGACAATATGAAGGGCCCAAGCGACGTAGCCTTAGAGATAACTCTCGAAGATTTGGACAGGATCCGCCGCTGTTATAGGGTTCCTCGGGATGTTGCCCAGTGGCTTCCGAGGGCTGAGCACAGGGTTTCGACGAAGCTGAGCCATGGTGTATTCTTCTACGAGGAAAGCCTGAGGGCAGGTCTCCGGTTCCCTCCTTACCCACTAGTGCAAGAGGTAATGAGGTTCTACAACATATGCCCGACAATGGTGGCTCCGAACAGCTGTTACAACCTCATCAGGTTCATCTCGATGTGCAGCCATGTTGGGGTGACCGCAACGCTCCCCATATTCTGAGTCTGTTACAACCTGATTTTCGGAAGGAACTCCGAGTGGCCTTACATTGGTCCTCGAAAATTATTTAAAATGATTTTGGATAATCCATCATCGATTAAGGAGTGGAAGTCCCAGTTCTTTATTATTGAGGGGAACATTGGTTCAGATTTTCCTGGACATGGGTGAGCTACATGAAAGATCCAGAAGTGCTCCCGGAGTTGTCTGAGCAGGAGAAGAGGGATTTGGTAACCCTTCACAGTGGTCAGGTGCTATCGGCTAGCGCCCTGTTATCATAGGACATCCTTTTTGCCGCCGGGCTCATTTCTATTGTCCCCCAAGGTGAGTCTCTTTTCCCCTTTGCTCTAGTGGTCGATATACTCAAGCAACTCTATTGCGGTTTAATTGACTGTTTGCTGTGCTTTCAGTCGAGAGGTCGACATTCGTGGGCCAAATGAAGAAGGAGCTGGGCAAGCACCATAGGGCTCCAGCTCCGGGAACAAGCATAGGTCCAAAAAGATATCTCGACCTTCTGAGTCTCGCCCAAAGGAGCCGAAGAAAGATAGTGCTAGCTGCCATTCCTCCACTCCGAAGAAGGGGGAAGTGGGTGCATCGGCCGCGGTTGACAAGGCCTCCCTGCCGGAGGGGGGCATGGTAGTGGAGGAGGAAAGAGCTGTTGAGGAAAGCTCAGAGGGAGTTATTGAAGTTTTTTCCCATCAAATAGTGGTCGTGTCAGACGACGTTGAGGAGATGTCACCGGTTCATCCGGCAATCCTCTCGCCCAAGGCAATTCAACCTCATTCGTTAGAGGTCGGCAATCCCATAGTGCTGCGCGAGGATGGGGAAGAGGCCCCTGCTATGGTTGAGGGGGTAGTTGCAGCCAGCGAAGTTCAGGTGGGTCTGCATGTTAGAGGGCCGGCGGAGATTAAGGGACTTTCCGTTGGAGGGCTTTCTCCTGAGGTATCGGGGGGAGCCGCGGAGGAAGCCGAGGTTTGGGTGGAGTCTGCTGGGAACGAAGCAGTGCTTGAGGAAGAGGAAGAAGAAGAAGAAGAACCGCCGAGCAGAGGGGATGTTCGGCCCGAAGTTCCTCTAGCCGAAGCCGAAGCATCCGAGGCTTCATAGGTTAGAGTCCTGATGGAGGAGGCTAAACGGGTGGTGGTTCCTCAGGCTGAAGCTCCTCAGGTCGATTCTTTGGCCATGAATTTTCTTACTCACCACCCGAAGGTTGAGGACATGTTTGCCGCTTTGATGCAGTCCATGCTGCGCACGGAATAAGGTTCCTCGGCGGACGAGCCCACCATGGAGGATATTATCGAAGCAGCCTTCGGATGGCTCGGGATGCCGAATGATGTTTACCTCTTACCTGAGATCAATAGCCCCGCCCTTATGAAGATTGCCATAAACTACCCTCTCGAGTAAGCTGCTACATCAAGGTAACAAGTTTTAGTCACTTGGCTTAGTCATGTTTTCTTACACGTATCTTTCCTACAGAATGCCTTAATCATGGGGGCACTGAGTTGGTGCTTAAACTTGGCCATGGCGGCCTGCGCCTAGGCCAGGAGGAGGCCGCCAGTCTTCAGGAAAGGGTGGATTCAACCACCAAACTTTCCAAGGCTTTGGCATCCGTCCAGAAGGATCTCGAAAAGGTGGGCAAGTCTTATAAGGCTGCTACCGAGAGAGCCTCTCAGCTCAAGGTCCAAGTTAAAGAGCTCCATGGCTTTCGCGAGCAATCTGATAAGGCCTCTCAGCTCAAGGTCCAAGTCAATTTCTTCCTGGGACTCCAAATCAAACAAGAAAGAGAGGGAATCTTCATCAACCAAGCAAAGTACACAAACGAAATCCTTAAAAAGTTTGGGATGGAATCAATCAAACCCCTCAGAACACCAATGAGTCCTTCATGCAAACTAGACAAAGATGAAGACGGTAAGCTAGTTGATCAAAAATATTATAGAGGTATGATCGGATCACTACTTTACTTAACGGCAAGTAGACTTGATATCATGTTTGCTGTTTGCTTATGTGTTAGATATCAATCTGAACCTAAAGAATCACATTTAATTGCTGTAAAAAGAATACTAAGATACTTGAGTGGAACCAAAAATGTATGTTTATGGTATTCTAGAGACTCAACACTAAATTTGATTGCTTATTTTGATTCTGATTATGCTGGTTGTAAACTAGATAGAAAGAGTACAAGTGGAGCATGTCAATTTTTAGGAAGTAACTTAATCTCTTGGTTTAGCAAAAAGCAAAATTTGGTTGTATTATCAACTGCTGAAGCAGAATAATTGTAGCTGGAAGTTGCTGTGCTCAAATCCTTTGGATTAAGCGACAACTTGAAGATTATGGCATAACACTTGATAGAACTTCTATTAGATGTGATAATACTAGTGCAATAAACCTAACTAAAAATCCAATTCAACATTCAAGAACTAAGCACATTAAAATTAGATATCATTTCATTAGAGAACATGTAGCTAATAATGACATTTGTCTAGAATATGTTAATACTGAAGAACAATTAGTTGATATATTTACAAAACCTTTGAGTGAAGAGAGATTTTGTTATCTTAGAGGAGAGTTAGGGATTTGTGATCCGTTGGAATGATTCGAAACCCTTAAGTTCAATTATCTAGATTTCATTCAATATCTTAAAAATTTCTTCATGATTTTAAGGAAAATTCATCTAGATTGTTGAACCAATTGATTCTCCATATTCCAAGGATTTTTATCATATTTATTGATTTTTATTTTGATGAGTTTCGATTTTGAAACTCTTATCTGTTTTTGAATCTGTCTTGGAGTCGACACCTCAATCTTTGGAGTCGACACCTTATTTCTGTGTCACTCTCGGTTAGGGACCTTGGAGCCGACACCCGCTTTAGCGAAGCCAACTCAGTTCGGGCGCTAACCATTTTAGCGAGTTGGAGTCGACACCCGACTTTGCGGGAGTCGACACCTAGTGGACCCTTTTCGACTATTTAGGGCCGAGTCGACACCTCTTCGACCTAATCTAACTCAAATCGTCTCCAAATCCTCTCTAAACCCTATCAAAACTTGAGATTCCTTCAATTAATCATTTCCTAGGATTTCATGGCACCTAAGAGAAGGGGAACGATCTATGGTGGTCCGGTGGCAACGAGGAAGCAGACGGTGAGACGCCCAATTTGTCAACCGTCATCTTCGGATTCTTCATCCTCGTCCTCTACTCCTAGTGTGATTCCAGATCCTTCCGCACCTCCTTCACCACACATTGACACTCTAGCCGGACGGATGATTACAATGGGAAGAAAGGTCAATTTCGGATTTTTTGAAGATGAGGGATTCGCTATTGGACGACAACTAAAGGAAATTGGTTGGAAAAAGGTGTGTTCTTTAGACATTCCTACATATCCTGCTTTAGTTAAAGATTTTATCAAGATTTGTCAAGAGGAGACGGTGGCATAGTAAGTGTTGTAAGAGGAAAAAGGATACATCTTACTTCCAAGATTCTTGGAAACCTTCTTGAGATTCCTACTCTTAGACCTATTGCGAACTCTCACAGTGATAGGTCAGGAGCTTTGTCAAGGATGTTAGGAAGAGGTGTTGTTGATTTTGAGGAAATCAGGGCAAATCAGTTGCCTCTTGAGCTTAGATTGTTACATAATATTTGTAGTCAGATTTATTCCCTAAGACTGGTAGGTTCGAGTATGTCTCGGAGTGAGACATTGTGATCATGGATAGTGTTTTGACTGGACAGCCTATTAATCTATCTGGCATGATGATTTGGTACATGGCAGAGGCTGGTGGCAAGAAGAGATATTCTTACCCTATGGCATGATCCTAACCTTAGCATTCCAAAGTCATGGTGTAGTTATCTTAGAAAATGAACCTAAAAAGAACCTAAGTCACACAGATTACTACAGCATCGCTACTGTTCATCGCATGGGGTTCATTAAGGTCAATGGGAACTGGAAAGGAAAGGTCATTCAGAGGACCAGGGCAGCTGAGATTGGAGCTTCAGCACCATCAGAAGCTGAACCATCCATGAGACATCCTTCACTGAGCCTAGCAGACCAGAGCCTTCACCGACACCTATGCATGCTTCAGTTCCGAGTGCTTCTGATTTTTCTGAGTTACAATTAGAGCAATTGAAGACTTTGTTGGCTGAACATGAAGAGAAGATGAATAATAGTTTTGAAAATAGACTTTTGAGTTTAAAAGATTCATTTTACTCTTTAGAAGACAAAGTGAACAAAATAGGATCCTCTCTTGGAACTTCTTCTGAAGCCCTAAAATATGATTTAATGAATATTTTTGATAAGATCAAGGATATTGCTGTGATTCTGACACATATTCTAGAAGCAATATAGAGCTACAAGAGAATATAAGAGATGCAGCTGACATGGTTCAAAACAGCTTAAATGATTTTATGAAGATTCAAAAGGAAGGAATGGAAAAGATCTTAGAAGGACTGAAGAAACGCTTCAGTTTTGGATTTTAAAGTTTTAGTTTGCTTTACACTTTGATGTAATAGAATGTTTTGATGTAATGTTTTAATAGAATGTTTTGATGTAGAATGTTTTGATGTAATGTAATGTTTTGATGTAATGAAGCTTATGTATTGAAATCTTTTGATGCAATGAAATTTTTTGAATTAATATTGTCTTATTCAATGAGTTCACTTGTGGTTGAATGTTAACCTTTTTGTTGACAACAAAAAAGGGGAGAGAAGATAGTATATGCATTAAAAACACTTAAGTAATTTGATTAAGTTGATTATTGCATGAGTTTTTGCTTTTCAAAGGGAGAGAAATGAAATTAAGGGGGAGAGAAATGAAATTTCAAAATGAAACAGTATATAAGGAGAGAAAATTTTATTTTGAGTTTCATAGGGGGAGCAACCTCATTTAGGGGGAGCTTAATTATGATAACTTAATCATGCATATACTCAATGTTTTTGTCATCATCAAAAAGGGAAAGATTGTTGACCCAATTATTGATTTTGATGATTAATAAAAGCCATGAGTATATTCATATTGTTTCTGACAAATTTATGGAGTGTTTCAGGTATTAAGAAAGTTTAACAATTCAAATATCACTCAAAATTGATTTTAAGATGAGTTTCAAATTGTAATTCTCAAAAGTTTAGACCTTGGAGTCGACACCTATAAGTCAGGAGTCGACACATGGGCATATCAGAATAGTTTTCAAAATTCGGCATGGTCTGGAGTCGACACATGGATGTCGGAAGCCGACTCCAACCTGAGAGACAGAAGTATTCTTTTCTATGTCAGTTTCTGGAGCCGACACATGGAATTCGGGAGCCGACACCTAAGATTCGGGAGCCGACACCTAGAATGAGTGGAGCCGACTCTAACCTGAGCACAGAGAGCATATTTTGAGCCATATTTAGAGTCGACACCCTCTGTTTCGGGAGCCGACACCTGGATGCGGGGAGCCAACACATAACTTATCGGGAGCCGACCCCTCAACGAAAACTTTTATTACCGGATACACAAAGTGGAGCCGACACATGAAAAGTTGGAGCCAACTTCAACCTGACAGGAACGAATTTTTAAAGTGTCAGAACGGCCTCCAACGGTAACATTTTCTCACCTAATTTCTAACGGCTATTTTTCTTGTGTGTAGGAGCAATCCAAGGACAGAAATAATGGCTAGTTTTCCACCTAATATTGGATTAAAGAAAATCTATAAAAAGGGGAGAATGAACCGTTTAAAAAAAAGGAAGAAAAAAAAAAGAAAAAAAAATGAAAGAAAGATAAAAAAATCGAGATATTCAAGAGAGCCATTTCAAAAAGAAAAATCTCTGTGAGCTCGCCCATCTTCTAAAGAAAGATTCAAAAGAAATCCAAGGCGTACAAAGTTCAATTTCGGAGGATTTCAATGAAGGAAAAGAAGAAGCCAAAACCTATTTTTTCCATCTTCTCAACAACATATTCCTGGGTGAAATCTGAGCTGGAGCTTGATTCAACCTTTCAAAGGAGAAGAGGAAAAGAGGAAAAGAAGTCAAGCCTACATTCAAATCGCTTCAAACAGGCTTTTCTATTCCCTGTCTATTTATATTGCATATTCGCTCATTTGAGGAGCTGTTTGTCATTGTAAACATTAATTGATTTCATTTGATTGCTAATTCAATCGGGGGATTGAATTAGTGGAGGTGGTATACCTCGAGTCAAGCTAGATATAGCTTGAGGTTGGGTTTTGTGCTAGTAAGCCCGAAAAACCGGTTGGGTTCATTGTGATCTCGGGTAAAACAACATGTTTGAGTTGTGAGCTTGTAAAACAACTCGACTGTAATCAAGAGGATTATAGTGTGGACCCAAGTGGAGCTTGGGAGTGGACGTAGGTGTTGGTTACACCGAACCACTATAAAATCTTTGTGTTTGTAGTGTTTTGATTTCTCTCTCTCTCTCTTCTTTAATTGCTTGTGCTTAGCTTCGATTAACTCCATCCACTTGCATACTTTGATATCAGTCGATTTAATTTTAAAAAGAGCTAAATTTTTTTAAGAACCCAATTCACCCCCCCTTGGGTTGCCATCTGGGCCAACAAGAACAATTCAAAGCTTTGAGAGTGGAGTTGGCCTCGAGCCGCCAAATAAACTCTGAGTTGGGGAGCCAATTGGCCGAAGCTAATAGACGAATCTCTTCGGCCATGGAAGAGTACAAGAGTTCTGCCCAATTCATCGATGAGCACAAAGTGGCTTGCGCCGATGCATTTCGGTTCGGCAAAGAGGAGACACGACCTGAGCTAGATTTATCTTTTCTAGAGGCCAAGTTTTATGATACTCATACCTCAGGAGCCGAAGAAGCTGAGTATAGGACATCTCGGATATTGACCTCGAGACCATCCTGGGCACCGATGGAGTTGCGGTTCTAGAGGAATGTCCTCAGCTCGACGCCGAGGAACCTGAGGTCCCCCCTCCAACTGTATTCGAAGTGGGCGAACCAAGTCAAATTCCTCCAGATGTTACCGAGGGGGCCCCTGGAACAGATTTGAATCCTGACCTTTGAGGGTTGCTTATGTATTTTTGCTTTTTTCACTTGTAATTCAATCGAATCTTAATGAATGAATCTTTTGTCTTCCTCTGTGTATCCTTTTGCTTTGGTCATCATTTTTCGAACGATCTTTTCATTTGTCAGAAGTTTTTTCTCGCTCGTAGCTTATCGTAAACAAATCATTCTTTAAGATCGAATTGCCCTTAGCAGTTCTGAATTGAATATTCTGCTTAACTAAAGCCAAGTTAGCTAGGTCTTTCGATGTATAAAACTGTTTGGTTTCGTCGAGGAACATTATCCCAGCCTTGCCCGAAGTAAGATAAATAGTTCGAAATGCGTAATACAAATCGATTCACCAAGACATAGGATAGCTTGGCTCGCCAAGGGAGGAGAGCGGCTTGAAATGGCCAAAACAAGAGAAGTACCTCGGTTGGGGCCGAGGTAGGGCATATAGTTCGGTCTATCTAAAGCAAGAAGTTGGTTCGCTTCCTGCCAAGGTAGATGAAATGGCTCGCGATTTGCCGAAGGGTACCTCATTTTTTCTTAGGGCATTTATCCCGTTGGTCTTTTCCAACGTAAGCTCATTTTGCGTACGTGCCAAGCAATCAATTGCTAGTGGACAACGTCATTTTCGGAGGAGGATCTCCTAGGTCCACCCATATCTCAAGGACCTACAAATATTTTTTTGCATTTAAGGCTCTTGATTCGAGATCAGAAGGAGATCTTATGTCTTTCATCACGGCTGGGAGCAATGCTCGGTGCGCCTTGGGATGCGCCCTTTTTTCTTAGCATGCCACGTGGCAGTGTGGCCATGGCGTTTTCAATTCCGGGGCCCTCTTCCTTAATGGTTGCTTCCAGTTTGTTTGCCTATAAAAAAGGGGAGAGCAGACTCTATACGAGCATCTCTCGAAGCCTTCTCTTTCTATGAGTTAGAGAGGTTTTCATGGCCCCTAATTTACTGAGGTCGAGAATGGAGAGATCGAGCATCCCTTTTGAAAGTCGGCTCATCCCAGATAGCTGGGGTGATGGAGGAGCTGCTGAATAGCAAGTGGTCCTCAAGGGAGGAGTCCCAGGGGTTACACGGAGAGTGCATGGGGATAGTTACAGGGGTCATAACGGAAGCGCATGCTCCTTGTATGGCCTCTTTGATATGCCATAGGGCCTTACAAACCACTGAAAATGCAAATATCCAGGGCCCTATGGCTAACATGGATTTCCCTCCCCCCTCAGTTTGGATTTCTTAATTCATCCGCCTAAGAGGTCCTTCTCAATGAGGAAGGAGGTAGGTAGTGCTGGTCTCCTGTCTATATTTTTGGGCAGTGGCTAGCAGCCTAGCATCCCACTCAGGGGTAGGAATCCTCAGCATCGGCATCCACGGGCCTTTAGCCCAATTTGGATCCCTCAGTTCATCCATCCGAGGGATCGGTGGATGGCCTGCTTTGCTATTAACCAGCGACTCAACGAGCTGTCTGGTTTCTCTGATTTCTTGGGTCGGATGCCGAAACAGTGTCATCGATCGAAGTTGCTTGCTCGAGCTTTCAGAACAACATCATTGGCCAAAGCTGCTTCCTGAGCTTTCATTTTATTTTTCTTTATTTTATGTGCTATGATGCACTTGTAATGCCTCTCACGAGGTTCTAATTTTTCATCAATAAAGAAAGCTATTAATCTTTGTTCTTCGAATACTTGTTTCTTTTTCAATGTGATCATGTTGTTCGGTCGTGGGGGTCATTCCATTTGTATGCGCTTTCTGAATCGTAGCGTAATTTACAATCACCGACAGCGCTTCAGTTACTTTACCTTCGTTAGGCATTTCAGTAATGCCCAGTCCTCTGCGAAGGAAGTATTCATCTCTGTTTAGGTCAAAGGAAGGCCTGGGCGGCCTTACTAATTTGCAATGTAGACATGGCCCTACTCAAGGGATGGTGTAGGTCTTTCCTTAAAGAGAAATAACTTGCATAATTTTGCTGGTGTGCAGAGAAAGGTTACTTACTTCCATCGAAGCATGATAGGACATTTCAGTCACGCTAGAGTGTCTGAGAAATTACCCGGCTTTGCTGCCATTATGAAGGAGTCATCCATTCACGTCAGAACTTGAGATATTGCTTGAAGATATCACTCGGCCTTGTCGAGGCTTGAAATATTATTTGAAGATATCACTTGGTCTTGCCGAGGCTTGAGATATTATTCAGAGATATCACTCGCCTTGCCGAGGCTTGAGACATTATACTTGGTACGGCCAAGGTATGGAGATCACTTGGCTTGGCCGAGGCTTTAGATATTATATTTTACTTGGTGCGGCCAAGGTACGGAGATCACTCGGCCCTGCCGAGGATTCAAAAAGATTATATTTTACTTAGCGCGGCCAAGGTACAGAGATAACACTCGGCTCGGCCGAGGCTTCAAAGATTATATTTTATTTAGCGCGGCCAAGGTACAGAGATCACTCGGCCTTGCCGAGGATTCAAAAAGAATATATTTTACTTGGCGCAGCCAAGGTACGAAGGTCTCTTGGCCCTGTCGAGGTTTGCAAAGTATATTTTACTTGGCACGGCCAAGGTACAAGATTTCTTGGTTCTACCAAGGATTCAAAAAGATTATATTTTACTTGGCGGCCAAGGTACGGAGACATCACTCGACTCGGCCGAGGCTTCAAAGATTATATTTTACTTGGCGCGGCCAAGGTACGAAGGTCTCTCGGCCCTGCTGAGGTTTGCAAAGTATATTTTAATTGGCACGGCCAAGGTATGAAGATCACTCAGTCCTGCCGAGGATTCAAAAAGACTATATTTTACTTGGTGCGGCTAAGATACGAAGGTCTCGCGGCCCTGCCGAGGTTTGCAAAGTATATTTTTCTTGGCGCAGCCAAGGTACGGAGATCACTCGGCCCTGCCGAGGATTCAAAAAGATTATATTTTACTTGGCGCAGCCAAGGTATGGAGACATCACTCGGCTCGGCCGAGGCTTTAAAGATTATATTTTACTTGGTGCGGCCAAGGTATAAAGGTCTCTCGGCCCTGCTTTGCAAAGTATATTTTACTTTGTATGGCCAAGGTACGGAGATCACTCGGCCCTGCCGAGGCTTCAAAAGATTATATAGCAAGACATGCTTCTCATTGCAGTTTTCAGGGGAAAGTAATCAAAACAAAACTTTGCAACTTTTGAAAATTAAATTCAACGTAATGAACAAGCTAAGTTTAGTGAGGGCGTACTCTTACTAATGATAGATATGGAGGTTATCCGAGTTCCACATCCGGGGATAGATTTTCCAGTCAAATCTTGGAGTTTGTAGGTACCGGGCCTAATTACTTCTGCAACTTGATAGGGACCCTCCTAATTCAGGGATAGTTTCCCTTGCTCAGTGGCTTTGACATGGATGCCTTCCGAACTACCAGATCATCTAGGAGGAAAGACTTCCCTTTGACTCTAGCGGAGTATAGCAAGCTATCCATTATTGATAAGCGGCCATTCGAATTTGGGCCTTCTCTCTGACTTCTTCTATTAGATCAAGATTAGTTCGAAGTTGCTCATCATTGGATTCCTCCGAATAGCTTTCCACGTGAGGGGAGGGGAGCCCGACCTCCACAGAAATGAAAGCTTATGTACCAAAAGCCATCTTGAATGAAGTTTGGCCTCTGGGTATCCTTTCAATAGTTTGATAGGCTCACAACACGTGGTGGAGCTCATCTGCCCACCTACCTTGTGCCCGATTGAGCCGAGCTTTATTCCTTGCAGGAGAGTTTGGTTGGTTACCTCGGCCTCCCCATTGGCTTGAGGATGTCCGACTGATGTCAGGCGATGAAGAATGCCATGATCCTCATAGAATTCTCAAAACTTGGGATTATCGAATTACTTTTCGTCGTCGGTGATGATGGTGTGGGGAAGGCCGAAATGACAGATGATAAAACTCCATATGAAGTCCTTAGCCCGAGCTTCGGTTATCTGGATGACTGCTTCGGCTTTGACCCACTTGGTAAAATAATCAATTGCAACAAACAAGAACTTCCTTTGCTCCATTGTGAGGGGGAAAGGACCGAGGATATCCATTCCCCATTTGGTGAAAGGCCAAGGGGATGATATAGAAGTTAGGTGAGTAAAGGGGAGCCTTTGAACATTTGAGTGTCACTGGCACGAATCATAGGCTCGGACAAGGTCATCAGCATCTCTTTGAATCATTGGCCAATAATACCCTTGGCGTAGCACTTTGTGGCACAGAGCCCAACCACCAAGATGATTACCACAGATGCCTTCACGAACCTCCCGAAGAGCATAATCAGCCTCCGACGGTCAAAGGCATTTGAGTAACAACATAGAGAAGGATCGCTTATACAGCCGATCATCGATTAAAACATAATGAGATGATTGCATTTTTAGTTTTCTTGCTTCTTTTCTGTTAGTGGGTAGCAGCCCTTCTTTGAGATATTTGTGCAGGGGATCTATCCAAGATGGTTCGATGTCGACCTGCATCATCTGATCAGAATCGACAATGCTGGATTTCTTCAGAACTTTCAAGTGGAACCTCTGCTCAAGGTCCATCGAGTCCGTAGTCGCTAGGTGGGATAAAAGGTCGGTGCACGCATTTTCAGCCCTTGGAACCTGAATAATCTTAAATTCAGTAAAGTAGGAAGATAGATTGCACACCTTTTGAAGATATCGAATCATGTTCGCTGTCGAGCCTTGAATTCTCCTTGCACCTGGCCTGCCACTAACTGAGAGTTAGTGTAGGCATTTGTTGACCTAATTATTAATTTTGATGATAAACAAAACTATTTGAGTATAACTCATGAAGTTACTAATGATTTTGATTAAGTGTTTCAGTTTATAACTTGTTTAAATGATTAAAATCTCGAGAGAAATCAAGTTCGAAGTTTAATTCTAATGTCAAGGTAAGATTGCAGACATTAGAGTCGACACCTAGAATCACAGAGTCGACTCTGGAAAATGGCACGGACTAGAGTCGACACCTGGAACCTGTAGAGTCAACTCCAACAGAAAAATAGAAAGTTAGTTTTTCGGGTCTTAAATTAGAGTTGACACCTGAGGAGTTAGAGTCGACTCCAGAAGAATAATGTGTCGACCCCAGAAAAGTTAGAGCAGACTCCAAATCGAGCTGTTTGGGGATTTCAAGTTAGAGTCGACCCCAGAAAAGTCAGAGTCACTCCAGTTTATCAAAAACGACTTTCAGATGTGTCAGAACGTCTCTAAACCTACTTTTTACTTTAAATCTCAATGGCTATTACCTTATTTGTTCCTAACTTTTCTTCCATTTTGATTCTAACTGATAGTTTTCATCTATTCTTAGTATTGGAAGGATCTATAAAAGGATGATGGATGTGACCATTTAAGGAAAAGAAAACAAGGAAAATAGAGTAGAAAAGAGAAGAAAAATCCGAGAGAAAATCAGAAGAAAAATCAAAGGAAAGATTGTATTGATTCCCTGAAAGAAAAGAGAGAAATTCCTAGTCTTCACACTTTCATTTTGAGGAGATTTCTATGTTTGAAGAAGCAAACGAGTAAGCCCTAGTTCCTATTCTTCATCTGTTCTTCTGAGCTTCAAGAGCATACTCAAGGAAGATCCATTCAAAAGCAAGAAAGAGGAGAAGAATCAAGCCACATAGATCTACAAATCAGGATTTTATTTCTATCTCTTTGTTTGAATAGTTAACTTGTCTTATTTGCTTATTTAAGGAGCAGTTGTTGTATCAAATATTCTTATTCTTCTTGTGGACTGAGTCAATCAGGTGATTGAATCAGTTGAGGCAGATTGCCTTGTGCAAGCAGTTGCTTGTGTGTAAGGTTTTATGCTGGTGAACCTTAAAAACCGGCTGGGTTCGTTGTGTGCCCAAAAAATAACAAGTTTGAGTTGTGATCTTGTAAAACAACTCTGCTGTAATCAAGGTTGATTATAGTGTGGACCCAAGAGGTACTTGGGAGTGGACGTAGGTGTAGGTACACCGAACCACTATAAAATTTCTGTGTTTGTAGTGCTTGACTCTTTATCTCTTCCTCTTCATCTCCTCATTGCATATTCTATTTTAATTGTTGCATATCTGTGATTTATTTTAAGTTTGGGGTTTTTCTTCAAAAGTGTTTAAATTTTAAAAGGACCCCATTCATCCCCCCCTCTCTTGGGTTGCTATCTGGGACAACACATTTAGCTTTTTGACTTTGAGCTCGCGAGCGATGCGAAGTCCGGTGAGCATAGCTTCATACTTTGCTTCATTGTTTGAGGCCGGAAAGGAGAAGCAGATGCCATATTCGAAAGTTGCCCTCTTCGGACTAGTAACGACTAGACCAGCACCAAAACTGCTTGCACTGGAGGATCCGTCGGCATGAAGCAACCACGGGGCACTGGGCTTTGGTTGTCCAGGGGTGTCTGAAGCAGAACCATCTTCGGGTATGGTGCATTCAAGAAAAAAATCTGCCAGGACCTGGGCTTTAATGGCTGGGCAAGGCTGATACTGAATATTATGTTTGCTCAGCTCAACAGCCCATATGGTCATTTCTCCTGATGCTTTTGGACGATGGATAATTGCCTTGATGGGTTAGTTGGTCAAAACCGCTACAATGTGTGCTTGGAAATACGGTCGCAGCTTTCGGACCGATGTTACTAGAGCCAAAACCATCTTCTCGACACAAGTATACCTCGTTTCGGCGTCTTTGAGAAACTTGCTGACATAATAAATCGGCTTTTGAATTTTGTTTTCTTCTCTGATCAGCACAGAGCCAACAGTGCTCTCAAAGACTGTCAAGTATAGACTCGGCATTTCCCCTAGCTTCATACTGTTGAGGAGAGGTGGCGAGCCGAGGTATTTCTTGAGATCTTCAAAGGACATTTGGCAATCAGGGGTCCATTGAAAATTTTTGGCCGACCGAAGTGCTTTGAAGAAGGGAAAACACCTTTCAGCCGATTGAGCAATGAAGCGGTTGAGGGCCACTATCCTCCCTGTAAGGCGTTGCACATCTTTGATCGACCCCAGAGGGGCCATCTGCTGCAAGGCTTGGATCTTCTGTGGGTTTGCTTTGATGCCTAGCTGAGAGACCATGAAGCCTAAGAACTTTTTGAAATTGACCCCAAAAGCACATTTGGTCAGGTTGAGCTTCATTTGATACTTTCGAAGTGTCACGAAGCTTTCTGCGAGATCCTCAACATGCTGGGATGCCTCCCTGCTCTTCACCGGCATATCATCAACATACACCTCCATGTTCTAGCTGATTTTCTCCTTGAAGACTTTATTAACTAGCCTATAGTAGGTGACACCTGCATTTTTTAAACCAAAGGGCATAACTCAGTAACAATAAATACCTCGGTCGGTGATGAAGGCAGTTTTTTCCTCATCCTTGGGCACCATCCGAATCTGGTTGTAGCCTGAATAGGCATCCATGAAAGTCAACATTTGGTGTCCCAAAGTTAATTCCACAAGCTAATTGATCCGAGGAAGAGGAAAGCTATCTTTTGGGCAAGACTTGTTGAGGTCGGTGAAGTCGATGCAGATCCTCCATTTGCCAGTTGATTTTTTCACCATAACTATATTTGCCAGCCAGTCGGGGTAATTGACTCCTCAGATGAAGTTGGCTTTGATGAGTTTGTCCACCTCCTCTTCGATAGCTTTTTGGTGCTCGGGGGCAAAGCTTCTTTTCTTCTGCTTAATTGGCCGAAATGCCTTGTCCATGCTGAGGCGGTGGACCAAGACATCCAGGCTAATCTCGGGCATGTTCAATGTGGACCAGGCAAAGACCTCAGCATTCCTCTGAAGGAATTCGACCAAGTCTTGGTGAAGCTTTTCCTTCAGCTGTGATCCAATCTTTATGGTTCGATCAAGCCGAGTTTCGTCAAGTGGCACTTCCTTCAATTCTTCAGTTGGTTCTCCTTGTTGCTCAGCAAAATCTTTCCGAGCATCCAACCCATCCACCTTGGGCTTCCTGGATTGAAGGTTGGCGATAAAGCAATGCCAAGCTAAAATTTGACTTCCCCGGACGACTCCTACTCCCCATTTGGTGGGGAGCTTCATGGCGAGATGGGGAATGGAAATGATGGCTTTGAGAGATATTTGTCCTGGCCTACCGATGATGGCATTGTAGGGAGACCGAAGCTTGGTTACAAGAAAATCCATGAGCACGGTAGCTACACGGGGCCAAGTAAAATCTACCAGGATGGAGGATTATGGAGTCGCCCGTAAAATCTACTAGGATGGATTCTACAACCCAGAGGTTCTTCGTCCAAAACTTCAATCTCACAAAGGCATCAAAATACAAAATTTAATGGAGCTTCCACTATCGATTAAAATGCGGTGTACATCATAATTGTTCATGTTTAGGGATACAACCAGATCATCATCATGGGGGTACTGTACCTTCCAGAGATCTTCATCAAAAAAAGAAAGTTCATCAACTCGAGCCTTCTTTGGTGGATTTTCTTCCTTGCCTGGCCGAGATGATGGGGAACTGGCCGCCACTATCATGTTAACATTACCCACAACTGGGGGATTCGGTGGAGGGGGCTGGTGAGATTCAAGCTGGCGATCCCCTTCATTATTCGGCTCAGAGGGTCATCTGAATCGGTCCAGTCTGCCCCATCGGATCAGCTGCTCGATCTCATTTTGGAGATGCCAACATTCCTCGGTGTCATGCCCGTGATCTTGATGGAAGCGATAGTACTTGGTTATGTCCTTCCGAGTTGCATTGCCTCAGAGAGGAGGAGGCCGAGGAATCTGATGCTCAATCTCCATCAGGATTTGCGCTCTTGGCATGGTGAGAGGAGTGTAGCATTCGAACCTTCGAGCAGGACTCTGGGTTCGATCTCAAGGCAGCGATGGAGGAGCTCTCTAGCGGCGAGGTGAGCTTGCATGGCGGTAGGCTCTATGCTTGTCCGAGCCCTTTGCCTCCTTCTTCTTCAGTTGGTTGGCTCATGCCGACCTTTGCGATTCTTCAACCCTGGCATACTTATCTGCCGGGGATATCATATCTGAAAGGCTCTTCGGGTAGTTAACCTCCAAAGCCAAGTAGAAATCCCCTTCCTTCGATACTCCTTCAGCCAAGGCAGACATGGCTACCTCGTGGTTGAGGTGATCAACCTCCATGAGGGCCGTATTGAAATGACCAAGGTAATTCTTCAAAGATTTCCCCTCTCTCTGCTTGACCTTAGAGAGGGAATCGAACCTCCGTCACTGGCGATGGCTGCTGATGAACTAGCTAATGAGCAAACAGCCCAGCTCATCAAAAGAATCAATGGAACTTGGCTTTAAGCTATTAAACCAGGTTCGGGCAGATCCCCTAAGAGTGGAGGGGAAGGCTCGGCAAGGATCGCATCCGATGCTCCGTAGAACATCATGATGGATCTAAAGCTGCTCAAGTGGTCGTTATGATCAGTGGATCCGTGGTATGGCTCGATGGTGGGGAAGCTTGATATGATGGGGAATCACTTCCCTCATGATCCTTTCAAAGAAGGGGTTGCCCTGCTCTACCTTCGGCTGGGACGAAGGGGCTTGTCTGACGGCGTCCAACTCCTGACACCATTCTCGATGCATCTCCTACATCCGCTGCCTAATCCCTTCATCCAAAGTGGTAGGAGGGATTGGGCGATGGAAAGATGGCCGCGGTGTCAAGTCCTGGGAAGACACCGGGAAAAGAGAGCGAGCCTATCGAGATCTGAGCGGGCTCCTCCTCCCAGCCCGTTGCGGCATTAGTTTCACCTTCGCGGGTTGGTGATGATAATCCACCCCTTCAGGCGGATTGGAAGAAGTGATCGCTGGTGGAACAGGGGCTGCTGCCTCTTCATGAAGCTATGGAGCAGGAAAAGCTGGGCAAGGAACCCTTTGGAGTCTCTGGACCAGCTGGGTCAGTGTCTGGACTTGCTGGACCAGTAGTGAACTGGTCCAGCGTTACCACCGTTGCTGGTGGCGAAAGAGTCTCAGCTGACGGTGGTGGCGGAGGCGCCACACCGCTAATTGGGTCAGGCCTTTGAGAGGCGCCTGATCTTGAGCCTCGGATGCAGCTCTCTTCCGATTGGCCATTAGAGGATGCTTCTTCTGATTTTGAGCCTTGTCTCCTGGGTTACAAGTTTACGAGACTTGAGGCCCTTCCTCTAGCGCCAATCTGTTGCCACAGAAATCCGTTCTCGACTCAGGTGTGCCCTGTCTCTGGGTTTGAATGTCGGTCTCTCGCCCGGGGTAGAACCTGCAAGACAGTCCTCGCACAGAGGCTATTTCGGGGGTGGCTCTCTGCGGAACACTGTTGGCCCAGATGGCAACCCAAGAGGGGGGGGGGTGAATTGGGTTCTTAAAAATTTAAGACTTTTTGAAATGTTTTAAACAAATTAACTCAAGATGTGCAAGTGAAAGAAATTAACTTATAAGCAATGCACAAACAGAAATATAAGAGAGATAGAGTGAGAGACAAATGAGCACGGCAAACACAAGATATTTTTATAGTGGTTCGGTGCAACCAGCACCTACGTCCACTCCCAAGATCCACTTGGGTCCACACTATAATCTCCCTAGATTACAGCCGAGTTGTTTTACAAGCTCACAACTCAAACTTGTTGTTTTTTCCGGGATCACAACGAACCCAGCCGGTTTTACACGGGCTTACCAGCACAAAACCCAACTCGTTGTTTTAACGGGATCACAACGAACCCAAAACGTAAGCTATCCCAAGCTTACAATGAGGTACAACTACCTCCACTGATTCAATCCACTTTGAATCAGTACACAAAAATAGAGTTTAAATACAAACAGCTCCTCTAGAGCAGAATAATCAAAATAAAGCTTAGGTTTAGAAAAGCCTGATTGAATAAGCTTGAATGCAGGCTTGGCTTCTTTGCTTCTCTTCTCCAACTCCTTTGAAGTGTGGAATCAGGCCTCAGCACAGATTCTCCTAGCTTTGGGGCTTTTGGATGTTGGTTGAAGCTTTTCTTCTTTTTCTTCTAGGTTGGAAGATCTTGATATTGCTCTTGGTTGCTTTGGGATCTCCTCTTGAACTTTTTGTAGATTGTAGATCTGGAGCACACGAATCTCTCTCTTTGATTTCACTCCTTTTGAATCTCTTTTCTTGACTCAAATGATTTTTCCAATGAAGCTCTGTTTTTCCCTCTTTTTGAAAGATTTTCTTTTCTCTTTTTCACCACTCTATTGTTGTTTTTGATTTGAAAAGAGCTCCTCTATTTATAGATTCTGCAAAAATATATCCGTTAGAAACACAGAAATATAGCCGTTATTTGAAAATATTACCGTTGGGGCTGACGTGTCATCGTGAAAAATTGCGCCCAGAATTTGCGGAGTCGACTCGAGCACTGTGGGAGTCGGCTCGAAGTCGATTACTAAAAATAGAAACATTTAAAAGTTAGAGGGTCGACTCGCGAAAACCAAAGTGTCGACTCCCGACAGTCGGGGGTCGACTCGAAGAAAATGGGGAGTCGACTCGAGAAGCGCTCAAAAAACATGCTTTCTGTTGTTTGAGCGGAGTCGGCTCGCACAGTCCGGAGTCGGCTCGCACAGAGTCAGGGGTCGACTCTTGAAATCCAAGGGTCGACTCGAGAAAATCAGAAAACTCTGTTACTTACTGGAGTCGACTCTGAAACTCTAGAGTCGGCTCCGGAACGTATCAAAAATCAGAAATTTTCTGATTGACTTTGAAATTCGTCCCAGAATAATTTTAAATGAAATTTTGACTTGAATACAATAAATATGACATTAAGCATGAATTCAAGACATGTTTCAAGAAATCATTGATTGAAATATAACATGTAAAAATTCCTTTTTGAAATCTTAAATATAGAGCTTGAAACTTCTTTTTCAAATTGATTCAAAACTCAGTGAATTTAAACATTGAGAGTCCATTGCTTTCATTTTGAATAAGCTCAAGGTTTTTGATAAATAAACTCATTATTTCCTTAAATACTCATGGCTTTTGGAAATCATCAAAATCAATAAAGTTGGGGCAATCTCCCAAATTTCTCAACAATCTCCCCTTTTTGATGATGACAAAAACATTGAGTATATGCATGTTTGTATTGAAAAAATTTTCCCAAAATCAATTTTTATGTTCATTGAGAGGCTCCCCCTAAATGAGGTAGCTCCCCCTATGAAACTCAATTTGTAATTCATTCAAAATTTTCAATTGTTAAGTTCAAGCAAATAATTTTTCCCTTTTTAAATTTTAAGCATAATGATAACTTGGTTATCTCTCCTTTTACTTAGATTAACTCTCCCTCTTTAATATTCAAATTATCTCTCCCCCTTTCAAATTTAAAATTTGATTGCATTGAAAGTATATTGAAAGCATATATTTAATTGAAAGCATATACGATTAAATAAAATCTCTCCCCCTTTTTTGTAATCAACAAAAAGGTTAGGATAAAGTCATTGCATCAAGAATGTATTAAGATTTTCAAGTTTTCCATATAATCATTAAACTTCTCAACCATTTAAATTATCATTGAGGATAATCATTCAAGATATTCAAAGATACTTACACATAAGTAATGCATCAAACTTTCTCATTACTTCAAAATGATATTACATGAAAATGTAAACATACTCATTACATTGAAAGTAAACTTGACTTCATTACATCAAAATGAGATTACTTACATTGAAATGAGATTAATTAAAAATATCAAAAGTTTCTTCTTGTAATCCTATTCAAATGATCAACTATCTGCTTCATTCCTTCACATTGTAGTCTAACATAATCTTTAAGCTTATCATCTACAAAAGTACAAGCAGTCAAAATCTTATCTTGAAGCTCGGCGTTGCACTGGGAATAGGTCTCTGAGTCACCACAGATATCCTTAAGCTCTTCAAAATATTCTTCAAGTCTTCACTTAAGGAGCTGGTGGATGAACTAAGAGTAGATTCAATAGATGCAACCCGATCACTAAGAGAATACAAAGTTCTTTCAAATTCATAAATTTTTCATCAAATTCATTTTTCAACCTATTTCATGCTCACTAATCTCAGATTTGAATAAGGATCTAAGCTGATCTAACTGAACATCAGAAAAGCTAGCAGATGATAAAGTAGATGTTTGAGCTGGAGCAGAAACAGGAACAGGAACAGGAGCTGGAGCAGAATCTGGAACAGAAGAGCTCTGAGGAGGCTCAGGTGAAGAATGTCTCACAGATGGTCTGGGGCCTCAGCATCCATAGCTCTTCCTCTGCAATATTCTTCCTCTCCCATCTTCCATTCCTCTTAACAAAACCCATTCGATGAATAGTAGCCAAAGTGTAATAATCAGTGTGCCTTAATTCCTTCTTTGGCTCACTATCACCAAATAATCCCTTGGCTTTGAAATAACTTCGTTAGAACCATGCCATAGGGCAAACTGACTTCTTCTTCCCTCCACAATCAGCATGTACCAAATATCATCCGGGAAAATTAATAGGCTTCCCAGTCAAACTACGGCATCCATAATAAAAATGTCTCTCTCAGATACATAATCAAATCTGCCAGTCTTGGGAAACAATACCTACTGCAGATATTGTGAAGTAACCTCAGCTTCCAAAGGCAATTGGCTTGCAAAACTTCTTCAAATCCCTCAAAATTTCTGTTCAATAATCTTGTGAGGGCTGGGATCTATCCTCTGGGGCATAAGTGGATGGTCCAGACAGGGGTAAATTTAACAGTCTAGATAGAATAGTGACAGTGATATTCAGTCCAATGCCTCTCACACGCTTACTAAACCATCATCTCCTCTAGTCAAATTTTTGTAAAATTCCTTAACTAGGCAGGATAGTGGGACAATCCAGTGAACATATTTTCTCAAGTCCCATCTCAATCAACTGTCTCCCATTAAAAACCTTCATTCTCAAATAACTCAAAATCCACCTTCCTACCGTTGTAACAACTCTACTGGCAAGGTGATCTACCTGAAGAGTGGAGCTGGGGAGAACCACTCGGAGAAGAAGATGAATCCGAAGACGGCTCACGACGGGTCGTCGAACGGTCCGTTTCCTCTTCAATCCGGCGCCACTGCTGCTAGCTCCACGGGTTTTGGGTGCCATAGATCTAGATGGAGTGAATAATCAGAGGTTTTTGGAGTTTTGGAGGGTTTGGGAAATTTTGGAAAGAGTTTGGAATGATTAGAAATGATTGAAATGTCCGTGGGGTCGACTCTGCCCTAGATAATCAACCTGGGACCACGTCGAGTCGACTCGCGCAAAGCGGGGAGTCGGCTCCCGAGTAGTCACAAAGCACGGACCCGAAATCGAGTCGACTCGCGCAAAGCGGGGGTCGACTCCCGAGTTTCAACAGAAACAGGGGTCGACTCCGATACTGTCCGAGTCGGCTCCGAGACCATTTCAGAAAAAAAAGATTCAGAGAATCTGAAATGAGTCCGGAATTTGATCTTTGAGTATGATAAAAAATCATGGATTTTGAGAGATCAAATTGATATGAGTTCTAGATAAAATTTCCTTAAGATTTTGAGAAATTGAAAGAATCTAGATAATTTCCTTAGGGGTTTCAAAATCATTCCAAAGGATCACAAATCCCTAATTCTCCTCTAAGATAACAAAATCTTTCTTCACTTAAAGGTTTTGTAAATATATCAGCTAATTGTTCTTCAGTATTAACATAATCAAGACAAATTTCATTATTAGCTACATGTTCTCTTATAAAGTGATATCTAATTTCTATGTGTTTTGTTCTTGAATGTTGAATTGGATTTTTAGTTAGATTGATTGCACTTGTATTATCACATTTTATAGGTGTTTATCAAGTGTGATACCATAGTCTTCAAGTTGTCGCTTAATCCATAGGATTTGAGCACAGCAACTTCCAGCTGCAACATATTCAGCTTCAGTAGTTGATAATGCAACTGAATTTTGCTTTTTGCTAAACCATGAGATTAAGTTACTTCCTAAGAATTGGCATGCACCACTTGTGCTTTTTCTATCTAATTTACATCCAGCATAATCAGAATCAGAATATGCAATTAATTTAATGTTGAGTCTCTAGAATACCATAAACCTACATTTTTTGTTCCACTTAATATCTTAGTATTCTTTTAACAGCAATTAAGTGTGATTCTTTAGGTTCAGATTGAAATCTAGCACATAAACATACAGCAAACATAATATCTGGTCTACTTGCAGTTAAGTAAAGAAGGGATCCGATTATACCTCGATAATATTTTGATCAACCTTTTTACCTTCTTCATCTTTGTCCAGCTTGCATGAAGGACTCATTGGTGTTCCGAGGGGTTTGATTGATTCCATACCAAACTTTTTGAGAGTTCTCTTGTGTATTTTGTTTGGTTGATGAAGATTCCCTCTTTGCTTTGTTTGATTTGGAGTCCAAGGAAGAAGTTGAGTTCTCCCATCATGCTCATTTCAAATTCTCCCTGCATTAACTTAGCAAATTCTTGACATAGAGAATTGTTAGTAGCACCAAAAATAATGTCATCAACATATATTTGTACTAAATAAATCTTTACTTTTTCTTTTCAAAAATAATTTTATCACATTTCCTCTTGTAAAATCATTTTCAATTAAAAATTTACTTAATCTATCATACCAAGCTCTAGGTGCTTGTTTCAAACCATATAAAGCTTTGTGCAATTTAAAAACGTGATTTGAAAATTCATGATCTTCAAAACCTGGTGGTTGTTCAATAAACTTCTTCATTTATAAATCCATTTAAAAATGCACTTTTAACATCCATTTGAAATAAGTTAAAATTCATATGACATGCAAATGCAAGTAATAGTCTAATGGCTTCTAATCTAGCTACTGGTGCAAAGGTTTCATCAAAATCAATACCTTCTTCTTGATTATATCCTTTTGCAACTAATCTAGCTTTGTTTCTAATTACTATGCCATTTTCATCTAGTTTATTTCTAAATACCCATTTTGATCCTATACAGAATGATTTTTAGGTCTTTCCACTAATGTCCATACATTATTTCTAGTGAATTGATTTAATTCTTCTTGCATTGCTAACATCCAATTATTATCTTTTTCAGCTTCTTCAATAGTTTTAGGTTCAATTTGAGATACAAATGCAAGATGATTACTAATATTTCTCATAGATGATCTAGTTCTTATTCCTTGAGATGGATCACCTATAATCAATTCCTTGGGATGACTATAAGCATATCTCCAATCTCTAGGTAGATCTATATCATTATGATTATTACATCATCATCCTTAGGTGAATCATTATCTTTAGCTTCTTGTCATGATCTGAAGATACATCAATATTAATTTTTCAAGATCTTTTTCAATTATGTTTGTATCTTCCTCATCATCAATCTTTTCAGAACTAGATGCTAAAGATTCATCAAAAACTACATGAATGGATTCTTCAACACTAAGGTTTTCTTGTTAAATACTCTATAAGCTTTACTAGTTGTTGAATATCCTAAGAATATTCCTTCATCAGATTTAGCATCAAATTTTCCTAAATTATTTTTACCATTATTATGAATAAAACATTTACAACCAAATGCATGAAAATATTTATGTTGGGTTTTCTATTCCATAATTCATAAGGTGTTTTCTTTAAGATTGGTCTTATTAAAGCTCTATTTAAGGATGTAACATGCTGTGTTAATAGCTTCCGCCCAAAAGTATTTGGTAGGTTACTTTCACATAGCATGGTACGGGCCATGTCTTCTAGAGTTCTATTTTTCTTTCAACTACACCATTTTGTTGTGGGTCCTAGGTGCAGAAAAATTATGATTAATACCATTTTCATGCAAAAATTTTCAAATAAGTGATTTTCAAATTCAGTTCCATGATCACTTCTTAGAGACACTATGGTAGTGTTTTTCTCATTTGTGACTTTCTTGAAGAATTTCAGGAATATCGAGAAAGTCTCATCTTTGTGAGCTAAAAACATACCCAAGTGTATCTAGAATAATCATCTACAATCACAAGACCATATTTCTTTCCTCCTAGACTTGTGGTTCTAGTTGTCCAAAAAGGTCCATGTGAAGTAGCTCTAATGGCCTAGAAGTTGAAACAACATTTTTAGATTTGAAAGAACTTCTTGTTTGTTTTCCAAATTGACATGCATCACATATTTTGTTATTTTCAAAATCTAATTTAGGTAAGTCCTTTTACTAAATCCATTCTAATTAATTTTGAAATAAGGTGTGTGCTTGCATGACCTAATCTACGATGCCACAACCAACCAATCTCATTTATATTAGCATTATTAGCAATAAGCAATGATTATTAGTAGACAATTTGTCTAATCAATCAAGTATACATTGCCATTTCTATTTCCAATAAAAACAATGCTATTATCAATGGGATTAGTTACAGTGCATATAGAAGATTCAAATGATACTTTAAAACCTTTATCACATAATTGACTTATACTAATTAATTATGCTTTCAAACCATCAATAAAGTACATTTTCAATAAATGTGGAGGAGTTATTTGAATGTTACCAAACCCCAAGATTTGGCCTTTGCCATTGTCGCCAAATGTAACAACTCCTCCTTTCTTTTCTTCAAGGGTGATGAATTCATCTTTGTCACCCGTCATATGTCTTGAGCAGCCACTATCAAGATACCACTTTCTCTTTGATCTTTTGGCCACAAGACATTCCTGCAATAATTAAACTTTATGTTTAGGTACCCAAGCTTTCTTGGGTCCTTCATGGTTAGTAGCAATAAAAATTGTTCCTTTCGGAACCCAAATTTTCTTTCCTTTATATTTAATTTTTATTATTTTAAATTTTGCATTCAAAAGATTTATGTCCTTTTTGATTACATTTAAAACATGTAATATTACTTTGGTTAGCTTTTACAAAAATATTTTTCAATGATTTTTGTTTTCTAAATAGTTATACCCTAAACCAGCTTTCAAAAACTGCTTTTTGACTATCTAAAATCATATTAAGTTTAGTTGAGCTTAAGTAAATTTATCAACAATGTCTTTATATTTTTCAACTCTTTCTTTAGTTTATCATTTTCATTAGAATTGATTCTTTTTCTTTAATCAATTTTATTTTCAGATTTCAATTTCTTATGTTTCTTTTCATTAATTTTCTTTTATCTTGATTTAAATTTTTAATTAAATTTAAGTTTTCATTTTCAAAATTTGTATTTCTTTTTCAAAATTTGAAATCAATCATCAAGTTCATTAAAAGCATCAAACATTTCATCAAAAGCAAATTCATCGCGGGGGTTTCGGAACTTACCTCATCATTGTCGTCCGCCATAAAGCAAATTTGCAACTTCCTTTTGTTCTTCTTCTTCGGAAGAATTCTTCGCTGTCAGCTCCAAGTTGCCATAGGCCTTTTTTTTTTCTTGAAGGCCTTTTAAGTTGAGGACAATCATATCTAAAATGCCCCGGTTTCTTACATTCATAACATCAAGGGGTCTTTCTCTTTCCTTGTCCTTGTCCTTTTTCTTATCCTTTTCTCTCCTTCCATTTTTGTTCCAAATTTCTTCTTGTGGAAGGGTCTCTTTCTCCTCATAATTCTTGAATTTCTTGCAAGAGAGCTGTCTCATCATCATCATTCTTCATCATCGCTGCTGCTCTCTTCATTTTGCAGCCTTGAGGGCATGGTCTTCTTCTTTTTGACTCATCCTCTTGACATGTTGTTTCATTGAAGCATGGGTCATTAGATCCTAGAAGCTCCTCTAAGGGTAGGTGTTGAGGTCCTTTGGCTTCTTGGATTGCTGTCACCTTGGCTTCCCACGTCCTTGGAAGTGACCTAAGAATTTTGCGAACAAGTTCAGAGTTAGTATATATTTTCCAAGACTTTTCAAACCATTTACAATATCAGTAAATCTAGTGATACATGCATGTATGGTTTCAGTTTGTTCCATGCAAATAATTCATATTTATGAACAAGAATATTTATTTTGATTCTTTTACTTGGTTATTCCCTCATGGGTAACCTTCAATCTATCCCAAATTTCTTTTGCGGAATTACATGTGAGATTCTATTAAATTCATTAGCATCTAAGGAACAATATAAAACATTCATGGCTTTAGCATTTAATTGTGCCATTTCCTATCATTATCATTCCAATCCCTTTCGGGCTTAGGAACAATAGTGCCATCAACTAACGTGTGTGGGTGTACTAGGTCCATTATTATAACACCCCATAATTCATAATCAGAAGCTTGAATGAATATCCTCATTCTAGCTTTCCAATAAGAATAGTTGGAACCATTAAATAAAGGAGGTCTATTCGTAGAATGACCTTCAGCAAATGAACCAACTTGTGTTGCCATTTGGATCTTTAGCTCTTGATCGTGAGATCAAAATCTAATGAGCACTTGCTCTGATACCAATTGTTGGCCCAGATGGCAACCCAAGAGGGGGGGGTGAATTGGGTTCTTAAAAATTTAAGCTTTTTGAAATGTTTTAAACAAATTAACTCAAGATGTGCAAGTGAAAAATTAACTTATAAGCAATGCACAAACAGAAATATAAGAGAGATAGAGTAGAGACAAATGAAGCACGGCAAACACAAGATATTTTATAGTGGTTCGGTGTATCCAACACCTACGTCCACTCCCAAGATCCACTTGGGTCCACACTATAATCTCCCTAGATTACAGCCGAGTTGTTTTACAAGCTCACAACTCAAACTTGTTGTTTTTCCCGGGATCACAACGAACCCAGCCGGTTTTACACGGGCTTACCAGCACAAAACCCAACTCAAACGGGATCACAACGAACCCAAAACGTAAGCTATCCCAAGCTTACAATGAGGTACAACTACCTCCACTGATTCAATCCACTTTGAGTCAGTACACAAGAAAATAATTTTGAGTTTAAATACAAACAGCTCCTCTAGAGCAAAATAATCAAAATAAAGCTTAGGTTTAGAAAAGCCTGATTGAATAAGCTTGAATGCAGGCTTGGCTTCTTTGCTTCTCTTCTCCAACTCCTTTGATGTGTGGAATCAGGCCTCAGCACAGATTCTCCTAGCTTTGGGGCTTTTGGATGTTGGTTGAAGCTTTTCTTCTTTTTCTTCTAGGTTGGAAGATCTTGATATTGCTCTTGGTTGCTTTGGGATCTCCTCTTGAACTTTTTGTAGATTGTAGATCTGGAGCCAACGAATCTCTCTCTTTGATTTCACTCCTTTTGAATCTCTTTTCTTGACTCAAATGATTTTTCCAATGAAGCTCTATTTTTCCCTCTTTTTGAAAGATTTTCTTTTCTCTTTTTCACCACTCTATTATTGTTTTTGATTTGAAAAGAGCTCCTCTATTTATAGATTCTGCAAAAATATATCCGTTAGAAACACAAAAATATAGCCGTTATTTAAAAATATTACCGTTGGGGCTGACGTGTCGTCGTGAAAAATTGCGCCCAGAATTTCGCGGAGTCGACTCGAGCACTGTGGGAGTCGGCTCGAAGTCGATTACTAAAAATAAAAACATTTAAAATGTTAGAGGGTCGACTCGCAAAAACCAAAGTGTCGGCTCCCGACAGTCGGGGGTCGACTCGAAGAAAATGGGGAGTCGACTCGAGAAGCGCTCAAAAAACATGCTTTCTGTTGTTTGAGCGGAGTCGGCTCGCACAGTCGGAGTCGGCTCGCACAGAGTCAGGGGTCGACTCTTGAAATCCAAGGGTCGACTCGAGAAAATCAGAAAACTCTGTTACTTACTGGTGTCGACTCTGAAACTCTAGAGTCGGCTCCGGAACGTATCAAAATCAGAAATTTTTCTGATTGACTTTGAAATTCGTCCCAGAATAATTTTAAATAAATTTTGACTTGAATATAATAAATATGACATTAAGCATGAATTCAAGACATGTTTCAAGAAATCATTGATTGAAATATAACATGTAAAAATTCCTTTTTGAAATCTTAAATATAGAGCTTGAAACTTCTTTTTCAAATTGATTCAAAACTCAGTGAATTTAATCATTGAGAGTCCATTGCTTTCATTTTGAATAAGCTCAAGGTTTTTGATAAATAAACTCATTATTTCCTTAAAGTACTCATGGCTTTTGGAAATCATCAAAATCAATAAAGTTGGGGTAATTACAATCTCCCAAATTTCTCAACAAAGACCCTTCAACACCCAAGTCGGTGGAGATTCACAGCAAGCAGAAATGAGGAGAAGGCTCTCGCAGAAGAGTTCCTCTAAATGGATGTTCTTCTGAGAGCTCGGAGCTCTGCTCGAGCTTTAATGAAGTTTTTAAATATGAGGGCTAGTGAATGCGTACCTGAGAGACTTGGGGGCTATGGTATTTATAGGCGATCACCTGATTCCTTGGACACGTCATAGGGGGTCCGAAAGTTGTTAAGATTCGAAACGGATTCAAAGCAAGTTTGTTACGAGGCTGGTAGAATCCGTATCTTGTTAGTTAGAGGATCGATGGCCAGGAGAGTTGGTTAGGGGATCGACGGCCAGGAGAGTTGGTTGATGCCTTGAGATTCAGCGATTATGTAGGCCCTAGGCCACTTCTATGGCCCTTAGGCCACTTTCTGTATGATTCTTCATTTGGAATCTTATTCAGTTATCATGAATTTGAACTCTTTTGCGCTTGATTCCGCAGAGGTGTTCGAGTACCTCGATCTAGCCGAGGTGAAGGACAGCTCGGTTTGCAGAGGTAGAGGATGGCTCGGTTTGCCGAGGTAGAGGACGGTTCGATCTATCGAGGCAACACGACTCTGCTGAAGGTGATTCGGCTTCGCCATCTAGTGGATATGATAGCTGGCCGATATGATGTTGGGATTGCTATCGACCCAATTGTCGATGTGCACGAGCATTAATGCGATGATAATTTTACCCCTCATCTGATAGAGATATAGAATAAAAGATATGCTTTATGTTATGTCTTTATATTTTAATGAGAATTCATTTTGAGCAATGTATGTCATTTACTATATATGTGCATGTGTCTAGTATTTACAAAGAGTATTTGATCTAGTGTGTAGAGTATGGCTTACACACAGAAGACTAGATCATCGGTTCTTTTGGAATACAAGTTTATTGTTCACAGTTTTAGATGAAATTGGACACACCATCAGTAGAACTGTAGCACAAATTTTTAGTAGGTCTGTCTTGACTACGGGGAATGGTTTATTCTAACTATTTATGCTAGTACACTTTGTGTGTATTGAACAGGACCCAGTTGAGTTAATTATTTTATACTGACTTTATAAAATAATTTAAACCTCATGAATATTATGATTACTTATGCTCTTAATCCAAATTTTATTTCTAGACACGTGTATGTAGTGATTATTGCTTTGATTACACATAGAGTGAGATTCTATATGAGTCAATAAACTCAGTGGGTTGGGTAATAACATTATATATATGGTGAATATTAATAGTTGAAGGAAACTACATCCTGATAAATTGGATTGATGATATCCCCTTGAGGAAGCTTATAAGTTTTGATTGTATCAATCTTGCAAGTGGATTTTGAATCCGATACATCAAATAAGTTAAGTGGATAGGTCTCAAGGATAATAAAAGCCAATTAAATTATATTGTCAGTAATTAAATTTAATTGATGGATATCTGTAATCTTAATGTGGGGAGATAATAAGTATTTAATATTAAGGCTCGAAAATATAAATTCAAATATGATTAGGAGTACAATTATAATTCTTTAGTGGAATAAATTGTAATTTACGTAATTGAATCCTAACCCGGGGTAGGATTGGAGATTTATTTATGTGGGAAGTCCTTTTCATATTTGCCTATTGGTCCCTGTTGTAGCCCTATAAATATCCTCTCAGTTGGTTGCTAGGGTGAACGTTTTTGAAAAAAGAAAAATAAGAAACCCTAGAACGGCCAAGAGATCCCACCATCTTGTGAGAGAAAGAAGGTATTTTCGGAAATACGGCGGAAGGCTAAAGGTTGAGGTCGAGCAATCGAATCAAAGTGATCCAAAGTTCAAATCTGAAGGTATGATCTTGTACTCATAGATTAGAACGATAAATTTTTTTTTGTATTACTCATATACGCTATAGCCGTGATCTTGGAGGTATTCCGCGTTCCCCAACAGATAATTTTACCCCTCATCACCATATAAGCATGTCCCATACTTTGAAAAAGAAGGTGGATAACAACTTTAGGTAGACCACCAATGCTGCGTCACAGTAGACGTTTGAATGCACATAACCGGCTTTCCATTGCATTACTTAGGACCAGATAGACTTTGAGTGGTCCAGAGCCATAGTTGGTGGTTGCTTAAACGATCGTAAGGCCTCGGCGTTCGTTTTCACCTTCCAAAGATGACTGCTTACTGGAGCTCCATAACTCCCGCTCCATCTCTCCCGCTCCTGCTGTCCCTCCTCCAGTTCCTGTGTTTCGTGATTCCCCATGCAAGCCCACTCTCCTTCAGTTACTCTATCTTCAATCAGGATACAACGAGGGGCCTAACCCGCTACGAGGACGCAACGTTTGCTAACAACGCCATCCAACTCACCAGGAACCAACTTGACACTTACCTCGAAAGGAGCATGGGCAGCGTTGTATATAATGATCCAGTGCCTCTCTGGGACAAAGCGTCAAGTAAACTTGCTGATTTCACTTCGAATTTCTCATTCATCATTGATGGCCTCAACCAGACAAGGGGTGCCGATGGGATCGCCTTCTTCCTCTCATCTTACCCATACTACAACGAGACCTTCAATAATTCATGGGGTGGTGCTCTTGGGCTATTCAATCGGAATAATACCAACATGATGAGAAACAAGATCGTCGCCGTCGAGTTTGATAGCTACATAAACCCTGAGTATAATGATTCCAGTGCCAACCATGTGGGGATCGACATCCACAAGATTGTTTCCGTTGCCCATGTGGACTTGCATGCCAATATAAGTAAGCTGAGGATCAAGTTTATTGCATCTGTTAGTTACAATGCTAGTACCAGAAATTTGAGTGTCTTCCTTAGCAATTCCTCAGATCCTAGGAGGAATTGGAGTCTGTTTTATACTGTCGACTTGAGGAAGGTCCTGCCAGAAAAAGTTGCCGTTGGTTTCTCAGCCTCCACAGGCGACCTGTTTGAGACGCATGCCATCCTCTCCTGGAATTTCAGTTCCTCCGATCTTGGACTGAGACGCAAAAAGTCTAAAGCTTTGTGGTTTGCTATTGCTGCGGGAGTTGTAGTAGGTGGGTTATGTTTGGTGTTTTTTATCAGACGATATATATGTAATGGTAGAAACATGGCAGAAGGAGAAGAAGAAGAAGACATGGCCATGAATATTTTAGTCAGTGATGCAATTGAGAGGGCTAGTGGGCCCAGGAGATTTCCTTATAGCGTACTTCGGAGTGCAACCCATAATTTTGCAAAGGAGGGGAAGCTAGGGGAGGGAGGATTTGGGGAGGTATACATGGGAGTGTTGCATGATTCAAAGCTTGAAGTGGCAATTAAAAGAATCTCCAAAGATTCCAAGCAAGGTAGGAGGGAGTATATATCTGAAATCACGACCATCAGCCGGTTAAGGCATCGCAATCTCGTGCAGCTTATTGGCTACTGTCATGAAAGAGGTGACTTACTGCTTGTTTACGAGTACATGTCGAACAGAAGCCTTGATTACCATCTATATGGCAAAGAAAGATTTCTTGCATGGCCGGAAAGGTACAAGATTGCTTTGGGACTGGCCTCGGCACTGCTCTACCTTCATGAAGAGTGGGAGCAATGTGTCATCCACCGAGATGTGAAGCCAAGCAATGTGATGTTGGATTCAGAGTTCAATGCTAAGCTTGGTGATTTTGGACTGGCGAGGCTCATGGATCATGATTGCAACCCACCAACAACGGTTTTGATGGGGACGAGGGGATATATTGCACCAGAATATGCTGCTACAGGTACGAGAAATATACATCATGATAATGGGTTTGATGCTTTATTTTACAATTTTTTTCGATATAGTTTTATATTTGAATCTTTTTTTAGAACCAAACCCTACCCATTTGTTAAGTAGCGCAAGTCAGATTAGATTTATGGAAAGAGTTTTCAATCCAACATGCCATTCAAATCTATTCAAGTCTAATCCAAAATAATATTTGAATCAAGCATCTAACTACTTTTTTTCATTACCAAAATTCAATAATTAATAATTAAATAGAAATTCATAAAAAAATTAGATGAGATTAAAAAGAATTAACTTAAACTTGAATTTTTAATAAAAACTCTTAATTTTATTCAAGTAAATTATTATCCTTATGTTTATAAATTAGGACATTTAAAATATTTATTAATATACTTTAAGATATTATAAATAAAAATATATCAAAATAAATAATAAAATATAAATATTTAGATATAATTAAGAAAAAAATATGGAAGGAGATATAGTTATTAAGATAAAAAGAAGAATTAGTCTAAATTAGAATTATTTAATGAATTTATAAAGATAATTAAAGTAAAGAAAAAATAATATATATAATTGAGATTTATGAATCAACATAAATTGAGTTTACGTTGGGTTGGATAGAAAATATAAGTACACAACTCAATCTGACTATTTGCATCCTTATGCTATGAATGTCAAAAACTCTACGGGCAAGGTGCATATATGCGCCATGACCATGAGTGGTCTATCAATTCTGTGTCCAAATCCTCTGGATGCATTTTTACCTAGTAGAGAATGTTTTGATAACTGCCACGTTGCTGATCTTGGAGAAGTCTCACATCTCCAAGGGGCCAAATGGGCAATTGATGGATGGTGCGACAGCCCCCATTTTCAAGACTATTGAAGCATGTGTAATTCTTTACAGTGCAAAGCATGTACCATTGAGGATCTCAGTCCTAGTCTTAAAAATGTGCTTCAAGTCCAATGCACGATGTGGAACCTAGGGCCTAGAATCATAGTAAGAAATTATCAGAGCTCTTTTCTAGAAATAACTCTTTTGAATTTTATTCATGATATATCTCTGGAAGCATATATAGCATTTAAAAAGAGAAATGCATGAAATATGAAAATAACTCGGAGTAGTAGATAAGGTCCTCACAGCCTTATAAAATATATCTCTGGCATCAGCTTCAAGGATTCTTTCTCCTAATTGGTTGAGCTTGTAGTTTGTTATCGTCAACTAGCTAGGCCCGTCATCAATCGCTATCCATTAATTTATGGCACCACCTCTGTGCGTGTAATTTTTACGCGATTTCATGACTAGAGGTCGAAGAATAACTTTGGTCCTTGCACATGGAGGAAAATTGACCTTGTCAAGCACATGGCAGCTGGAGAGGACCGTTGTCTAGTTCTCCACAGTTTACTTACGCCACACCGAGCCCAAACTTTCTCATGACCATTCAACACCAAGACAATTCTTCCTCATTGTCAGTCACTGTCGTTTACTCTTCTAATATATAAATGCATTTTGCTGACGCCCCACCATGCCTGAATTTCCTTTTGCTTCTATTTGCACCTGCTCAGTACATTTTATTTTAATTTTTTTAAAAAAAATTTAAATTTTCTTAGCACCTTCGCTTTTTTTTTTTTTTCTTTTCTTTTTCGGCACCGATACTCTCCCTCTCCTTTCTCTCTTTGGCAACATCTTTTTTCTTGGGCCTCGTTTTCTTCCTTCCCTCTTCGGTATCGCCTTCATCATTTCCCTTCTCTCGGCTTTAGTCTTTTCTCCATTTCTTGGCACCATTCCCTATCCACCTCTATTTCTTTGGCCCCGCTCTCTTTTCCATTCTTGAGCTCCAATGCCCCTCCCTCAGTACCGTTTCTTTCCCTTTCTGGCACGATGCCAGAGAGAAAGGGCGTTGGGACTAAAAATTGAAAAAGATCGGGACCGATGAAGGGCGGTGCCGAAAAGGGGAAAGGTAAGGGGGGTGCCGGTGCCGGAGAGAGAGGAAGAGGAGGGTGCCGATGCCGGAAAGAAGAAGAGAGAGTGCTAAGGATAGTTTAAAATTTAATTTTTTTTTAAAAAATAAAGATGGGGGAGGGGTGTACTGAGCAATTTAGGGTGCAAATAGAAATTCCCTGGTGACCGTTGATCAGCACAAAGTCAAGTCTTCGTCACGTGCCACTACTGTTTACTCTCATACATAAATGCATTTTGCAGACGACCCATCAAACCCAAATTTCCTTTCCTAAATTGGTGACCGTTCAGCACCAGGTCAAGTCTTCCATATGTGCCAGTATTGTTTATTCTAATATATAACCAATATTCACTGGTAAGGGTTCATTATTGACCTTGCTGCACGCAAGGTAGTCATCCATATGATGTCTAAACTCAAGCTCATATGGCATTTGAGATGCAATTGCATATTAAGTAAAAATTCTATTATAGCATGCACTATGTGTTGCATATGTTGATGCAAGTTATTTAGGAAGTAACATGATAAACTCTCTCTTTGTCGATGTGTAAGCCCTAAAATTATGATGTGTCCTTAAATTAAACTTAAAACTATATCATAAATTAGATTTTAAGATAACTTTTTTAGCCTTATCATATAGGGCCATGAAAGATGCAATCAGATGAGATATCTCTAGGAAGTTAATTGGATAAATATGATTGATATGAATATTTAAGAAAAGTCATTCAACAATATACTTAAGTTTATGGTCCATCACTTAGGTGATTATTTTGTAGAAATTGTATAATTATGGACACAAACATCTAACTTAATGATTTTGAGTACTGCTTAGAAATAAGTCTTTTGATGCATTGGGAGTACTAGATCCAATATAATAGAATTATCTCGGGATAGATGAAATCAAATTAGTGTTGTGTAATGTTAATTAAATGATGACTTAATGTAGCACTCCTACTATATGTATTTCGTTAGGTCCTATACTCTACTACTTGTTTGAGGTAAGAAATATAAATCAGATTGAGAGTTTTACACCTTATATGGATAAGTAGATATCGATTGTTGAATTGATTAACTAGGTCAAATGTCCACATGGTCTTCCTAACATTGTCATTGAGCAAGTTTCTAAAACTAACTTCCATGATGATGTCTTGCCACATAGATATGTTCCTAGGTGGCAATATGAAGAGGATTACATTATGAGAAAAACAGATTCTCTTGGAGAATATCTCTCTCGTAAACTTTGAATCTATCATCTCCGAAGAGAAAGTAGTGTAAAGTATGGATCAACAAGAGGACTCTATTAACCTCCCTTCGCTTGATGATTCTAAGATGGGAGAAATGAAAACCCACTAGATATTCCACATCAAGGTACTTCATTCTAGGAATATCAATAGGACATGATAGGGCTGAGAATGTTAATCCTTATCTTCATCTCCATCAAAGAAAAAATCCTCATCACCACCCCATCCCACTCCTCCCCTAATAATATAAAATTTTAAAAAATGATAATGATAATTTTATAGATATAAAATATATAATCATAATATAGTATCCAGTATGGAGTTAATGGAGAGAGGAATGGATAGGGCATGGGCATACTTATTTTTGTTCCGGTCTCATCTTTACTAGCAAAGACAAAAAAAAAAAAAAAAGAAATCTTTATTTTTTATCCCGCTTTATCTTCATCCACATAAAAGTAGGAATCTTTGTCTTAAATAGAATGGAATGGAATAGATTTCCACTAAATGAATTGAAATTAACACCCTTATTTCGGTCTCCACATTTCCTTCAACATGGAAACTACCTGGCCCATTCTATGATCACAAGCTTGAGTGGTTGGTTAGCTTCTGACCCATTCTATGACCACAAGCTTGAGTGGTTGGTTAGCTTACAATGCTTATGGTATCCTTTTATATCTGACTTTTCCTTAAGAAAACATTTATACCGTACTCGCAGATCCATAAAATTCTAGAAGCTGCCGCCATTGATATATATATACCAAGGAAAGCCTTAGGTAATGTTTGATAAAAAAAATATTATCCTGAATAAGTGTATGGGATAGAGTTTATCCCTTGGCTATCCCATTGATCATATCAAATGCAAAAAGGTAAATCCATAGGATAACTTTTTTTACTCTTATTTGAAGGGATAACCAGCTATTCCTGTATTTTCTAAGAAATAATTGAGGAGATAACCATGGTTAATATGGGTTATCCCTCTGATTAACTTTATTTCCAGCTATTCTTCATAATTATGGCTTTTGAGAATAAAGGATTATCCCCTGATATCCTCTTTATTTCTTATTTCAAATACTACCTTAACATTCGAACAATCACTTTCTATTGAAAATGCAGTCATCAAATAATTCTTCGTTTCTTATCCATAGATGCAGTGTAAGCCATGATCTCATGGACATGGACTTAATTTTATATGTTTGTCCTCTTGAATGGTATGTTTGCCCATGACTAAGTTGTGTCCAACTCAGCTTGGCAGAGCCAGCATGAGGGCTTCATTGTGAATATCTTTCAATGCATGCTTACTCTACAATTCTTTCTTAAAATATGATTTACAAATCATCGGAAAAAAGAAAGAAAAGTACCATTATCTTTTTATTTAAATTGGCTAAGAGTAATTATGAGCACAAAGTTATTTTTTTATCAATTAAATGAATGCTTCATGCCATCTCACAGGAAAGGCCAGCAAGGAGTCTGATGTCTATAGTTTTGGAGTGGTTATATTAGAAATAGCATGTGGTAGAAAGCCAATTGAAGATAAAGAAAAATGATAAACAAAATTTGGTAGAGTGGGTTTGGAGGCTTCATGGAAGAAGGATGTGTTTGACCGCAGCAGATGAAAGATTAAAGATGGACTTCATTGATCAAGAAATGGAACGTCTAATGGCTGTGGGGTTATGGTGTGCTCATCCTGCATATAATCTAAGGCCATCCATAGGGCAAGCGATCCATATTCTTGCATTCGATGCTCCAATACCAAATTTGCCACCTCAGATGCCTGTTCCGATCTATTCTCCTCTGCCAGGGGATTTGCCCAATTCTGCATCAACTCCATCCGGTTCTTCCTCTGCTTTCTCAAGCTCAATATCTGGTCGTTAGCTGAAGAGTACCGGCAAGTTATGCCTCAGTAGAAAAAAGAAGGAAAAAAACAAAAGGATGGCAAATCATTTCAAAAGGACTAACTTTGATATAGTTGCACGTCGAAGTGTATACAGAAGGCATGCAACAAGATCTATTTGGACTTCCGACGGTATAATATGTTTCTCTTTGCGTCCTCTCGATTTTAGGATATTTATCTAATTTTGCATCAACTTTATTATATATAAGTATTTTGCCATGTCAAGCTCAAGTTTAAGCTCAATATTTGATCACTGAAAGATGACATGTTAAAAGATTTAATATTGACACCTGCACCTATTAAATTAATTAGCAAGTTTGGTTTCACCGATACAATCAAGTTTCTTGTTACATGGTGTTGCTGCTGAAATCTATCCTCCGACTCGGGCGCGGCGGGCTTCGAGACGGGCTTCCTCCTGGGCGGACCTGCAAGACAGTCCTCACGCGAGAGGCGTTGAGGGTGGCCCTCTGCGGAAGACCCTTCGACGCTCAAGTCAGTAGAGATCGACAGTCAACAGAAATGAGAAGGCTCTCACCGAAGAGTTCCTCCAGAGGCTCCGAGCAGAGCGCTAATGGCGGAAGCAAGGGCAGAGAGAGAGAGCCAGTGAGCAAGTGTGCGCACGGGGGATCGCGTACCTGAGGGGTCTAAAACTGTGGTATTTATAGAAGATCACCTGGTTGTTTGGGAGCAATGGGTCCAAAAGCCGTTGAAATCCGAATCTGTTTGTTATAAGATCGGTAGGATTCGTATCTGGTTAGTTAGAGGATCACGGCTGGGAGAGCTTGTTGATGTCTCGAGATGTGGTGGGGGCATAGGCCCCAGGGGCCTAGGCCACTCTCAGATATGATTCCTGTTTTGAATCTTAAGGATTTAAGCTTTCCCGCGCCGGATTCTGCAGAGGTATGGGGATCACTAGGACTAGGCTGAGTGATAGGAAGGAACCAGCTAGAAAAGCCGGGTGGTGGATGGTTCGTTAGAGTCATGGGACGACAGCTCGGCCGGGGCCGAGAGAAGGTAGACGATAGTTCGGCCGGAGGGGCCAAGAGACGGTAGCTCGATGGGACCAAAAATGAGGGCTCGGCTAGGGCCGAGAGATAGACAGCTCGGCTAGGGCCAAGGACAAAGGCTCGGCTGGGGCCAGAGATGATAGCTCAGCTGGGATCGAGAGATGATAGCTCGGCTGGGACCGAGAGATGATGTAGGCTCAGATGGGGGTGCGAAATGCGGTCCGCGCCTTGAGAATCCTTGGCACGGTGAGGGGCTAAGGCGCCCCGACCTACCGAGGCTGACTTATCCCTGGCGGGTATCGCACAGCGAGCAGGAATCAGGGCTAGCCTTAGCCACGTACATGATTATTGAAGCATAATGATTTTACCCCTCAACACATGCCCCCACTCCCTAGTTCAAAGCGTAGGTTCGGCGTATGAAGTATAAGTCCAGGTGGCACGATTTGAACGGAAGGATCCGGATTAGATGGCCTGCGCAATGATGTCCTATTTAATGCCGCGCGGCCGCCGTGCCTTCGTGGGTAAGGCTCCTTTGGGGCGACGGTAAGGGAATGCCACGTAGCAAATCCGGTTTTCACAGCGTTTATGGAGGCGTTCCGGGTGCCTCGGGCGAGATGCCTTATCTTCTCTTGAGGCGGTTTCCTTAGGGAGGAAGCAAAGTCGAAACGATACCATTCCCCTTCGCAGTGTTCCTTCGTTTCTTCTAGAGGGATTTGTTTTCCCATATTCTCTGCAATCTTGCTCGGTGCTCCTTCCGACGAGCAGAATGATGAGCCCCAACGATATGGTTTCGGAAATCACTACTGAGGATCTGGGGAAACTTTGCCTGAAATACGGCATTCCCTTGGATATCCTCCTGCGATTGCCGGGGCCCGAGCTTAGGGTTTCGCAAGAACTGGAGCATGGCATCTTTCTTTACGAAGATAGTCTGAAGGCGGGCCTTCGGTTTCTTCTCCATGTTTTGGTGAAGGAGATCATGAGGTTCTACAACATCTGTCCGACGATGGTAGCCCCCAATAGCTGGTGGAGCATCATCGGGTTTATCTCGATGTGTAGCCAAGTGAAGGTAATAGCCACTCTGCCCTTATTCCGCGCTTGCTACCACCTGATACATGGGAGAAATCGGAGTGGCCTTACATCGGTCCCGGAGGTCATTCAAGACAATCATGGATAAACCGTCATCCATAAAGGGATGGAAGATTCGATTCTTTATCGCTAAAGGGAACATTGGTTTCAATTTTCCCCGAGGATGAAAAAACTTTGTCCGGGATGTGGAAGCACATCTGACTTTATCTGAACAGGAGGAGGAGGATCTAGAAGCCTTCCACGATGGCAGGACGTTCTCGGCCAACGATTTGCTGTCTGAGGAGGCTCTCTTCGCTGCCGGGCTTAGCCCCCTCGACCTGCATGGTGGGTTTTTTTTCCGTTGGTTTTACTCGAGTAAAGGTATTCGGTCTGACTGCTTGTTCTCTGTTCTCGCAGCCAAGAAGTATGAGCTATCGGGCCGCATAAAGAAAGGGACAAGCAAGCCTAGGTGAGAGCAGCGGTGGAGAGAGACGCAGCCTGAGAAGAGGGCTCGCTTCTCCGAAGAGCGCTTGCCGAAGGTTGGGTAACCTCGGCAGGGGCGTTGAAAACAAAGGAGGAGCCAAAGAGGACTGCTACGGTCCCTTGTCCCCCAATGGTGGAAATAGTAGACAGCTCGGACGAGACTCCATCGGCTTGTCCGGACGCCCCTCCTCCGGAAGATGAGCCAATGGCTAGCTCGGAGGAGTCGGTGCCCCTGAGGGCTCTCCTCCGAATGAAGAAATATCCCTAGCCCTGGCAGGAGGACAGGAAGGGGCGACTGCAACCGCCGAAGCTCAAGAAGAGCTCTCTATTGGAGGGCCCCCTTCAGAGGGATTTAGAGGCGGTGATGCTGGGTCGGTTGCAGTAGAGACTCGTGAGGAGCTTATGATTGGAGAGCCTCTTCCTGGCAGGTTGGGGCAACTGACGAATAGACTGAAGACTTGGCAGAGCCTACAGGGGAAGAGCGGGTGCCTGCGACCGAGGGAAGAAATCCGATGAGGGAATAGGGTAAGGCGAGAATCTTGCAGTCGGAGCCTCTTCCACAAAAGCTTCGGGAAAACTGACGCTTGGGCTGGCCGAGTTATCCAGGAAGGCCAGGTTAGAATTCTGCTGGAGGAGACCGAGAGGTCAAAGGCTTCTCAATTGGAGGTTGCCCGGATCGATCCTTCGGGCGGGGATGGTTAGCCCAGTAGCTCGGACTCAGCCATTGAAGCGGCGTTTGCTACCCTAATGAGGTCGGTACTATACCCGAGCGCGGATCCTTCAGCGGATAAGTTCGTGGACCTGGAACTTGTCGATGCTGCATTCGCCAGCGGAACGTGGTGAAGGATATCCACCTTCTTCTCGAGATCAATAATTCCACCCTCATGGGGTTAGCCAGGTCTTACGTCTCCCGGGTAAGTTACTATTCCCGAGTAGCGAATGTTTCCTGGTTAGCTCGGTCATGCTTTTCTCATTTGAGTTTATTTTGCAGAGTGCTTTGGTTACCAGGGCATTGTGCTGGCGCTTGAGCCTGGCAACAGGGGCTAGCATCCAGGCTAGGAGAGTTAGCGCCGAGCTTCAATCGCGGGCGGAGGTGTCTGACACATTTGAGCAACTCTGGGCACCAGTAATGAGAATCTGGCGAGGATGAAGGTATTGCATCAGGCTACCCAAGGTAACGTGTCCAAGCTATAGCTTAAAGTGAAGGAGCTACGTGGGCTCCTGGCGAAGTGTGACGACGCATGCTCGGAGCTATCTCGGATCAAATCCAGGCATTCCGAAGAAATGGAAATTGTCAAGAAACAGTTTAACGAAAATCTAAGCAGGCAGAGGAGAGAGGCCGCCGAAGAGAGAAGTCACCTAAGTAGAATGCTTGGCGAAGTGGAGGAGAAGGTACGGCAGCGTGACCGTGACATTGCCGACAGGGACGACAATATCAAATGGCACCAGGAAAAGATAACCCTACTCGACAACAAGCTCTCCCAAGCCTGGAGAGAAGCTGATGATAGGCAGTCAAGGATCAGTGACCTCAAGAGCAGAATCAAGCTAATTAGAGCTGATAAATTGAGGGCCATTGACGAGGTCGAAGAGCTAACTAAGAAGCTAGCTTGGTAGGAGGAGGAGGTATGGTCCTACCCCCCCCCCCCCCCCCCCCTTTACTGGCTCATCGTGGCATTGGCTAACTCTATTTTTACAGATGAAAAAGGCGGAGCTGGATAATCAAAACCAGACACAGACCCTGCAAGGGGAATTGGCCTCTAGTCGAGGGAGGAACTCGGAGCTCGAGAGGCGGTCAGCGAGTCCGAGGAGCAGGTTGCTCTACTGCGGAATCGAGCTACTGAAGCTTAGGGTCAGGTTGCCCTATTGCGGAATCAAGCTACTGAAGCTGAGGGGCAGGATGCCTTGCTATGGACCCAAGTGGCTGAAACTGAAATGCGGTTCGCTTTGTTCCGGGGAGAACAGGATGCAACTTGCGCGATGCCTTCCAGCTCGGTGTGGAGGACACTAGAAGTAAGATATTCAAGGAGCATCCAGAATGGGACCTCTCCTTCTTGGATGTTGGAACCTTCGAAGCTTGCTCCCCAGGGGATGAAGAGGACGAGTATGACGACATTTCAGACGCCGATCCTAACGTTGCTCCAGGTGCCAGTGAGGCCGCGGCCCCTGAAGGGCATACTTATCAATCACCAGGGAAGCAACTGTGTTTGAAAAGGGCGAGACAAGTCAAGCTCCCCCGAATGTCACCGAGGAAGCTGCCGAGGCCGCTGGGGCCGTTCCTAACCCTGATTCTTAAGGGTTATCAATATGCTTTTGTTTTTGTTTTTCAAACTTGTAACTCGGTTGGAGTCTTTAATGAATGAGCCTTTCGTTTCTATTCGATGGCCTTTTTCGACGATCTCTTGTCTCAAGTATTTTTCTTGACCGCGAGCAACCTATGGCTTATTTGAGCCGTTTGGTTGGTTTAGCTTGGATTTGAGTCAACATCTTGGTCGGGGCCAAGGTATAGGGACAGCCCTGATGAAGGAGCCGAGATACAACATAGCTCGGTTAAAGGGGTTGAGAGACGATCTAGCTCGGCTGAAGTCACAAGATGCGATAACTCGGCTGGAAACAAGAGATGCTATAGGTCGACCGGAAAGGACCAGGAATTACAGAAACATCTTGGCCAGAACCGAGGTAGTCCGACTTATCAAGGGCGAAGACGTGGATGCGCCTTCGATAAAAAAGGGGGATTTGATCCCGAGAAAGGGGGTTTGTTAACTTTCCCATCGCCATTTTCTTATTCTTTGCGGTGTGGAGGGAGCAAATCCTCGCTTCTTGTGAGCGGCCACTGAAGTAACGACACGTGGCGAGGCTTTATGGTGGTGGCACCAGAGCCGATGGCTCGGGCGATCGGGGCACTCGCCCGAAGTAGTTTAAATACCAACGGGTGGTAGGCCATCGTTAACCATTTCCTCTGTCGATCTTTTGTTGTTTATCTAAACTTGTGATAGCAAGATGGCTTCCGAGGATGGAGGGAGGTCAGCCGGAGCACCAGCCGACGGTGTCAACGCCCGTTGGGGAACCCGTAGGGGCCGCACTAAGGCGATCATCGATGTGGAAGTCCTGGCCTCATCGCTTGCAAGTCACGAGCAACTTCGAAAGGCGGCCGAGCAATAGATGGTTGCCTCTATCAGGGAGATCCTGCGCCTTCGTGAGACCAACGAACGTTGGAAAGGAAGGTGGCATCCCTTCAACAGCAGTTGGGCGAGCCGGTTTTGCGACAAGGGAGGGCTCAGCAGCTCCGGAGAGAATGACGAGCCCCTATGAGGGCCAATGTATTTTTCTTTCCTTTCGTAGCCCTTTTTATGATGAATGAAAAGAACAACTTCTGTAGCTTTCGTGTTTGCTGCTGTTTTGAGATGCTTGTTTTCATCATGCAAGTCTTATAAGCGATTCACTCCCTTGGAGGATTTTTGGCTGTCTTGGCAAGATTCAAGGTATAGCGCTCATGCTTTAGCCGAGGTATAAAGTGTGCTTCGTTATCGATGAGATAAAGGCAGCTATCTTTGTCTGGATTGGGGTGTGGAATAACACTCAGCCGTGCTGGACTGAAGATAGATACTTCGGTTTGTTCTGAAGTATGGAAGTAGCTTTGGCCTTGGAGGGGAGCATAAGGCAATGTCTCGGTTCATGCCTGGATATGATAGGCAGTTGGGCCGGAGCAGAGGATATTGAAGTGTCTTTATCGAGGAGTACTTGGCCTTTGCGCCTCTTTATTGCTCTGTCAGTGCTTGTCTTTTCCAAGGCAAGTCGACCTTTTTTGCCGAAGTAGATAGTACAGTTCCATAGCGAGCAAAAGGTTGCCTCGGTGCTTTCCAAGGGGCTTTTATTGTATCGATTTTTTCCAATGCGGGTCATTTTAGCGTACGACGCAAGCACTTATCCGCCATTGGAGGACGTCACTTTCACGGGATGATCTCCCAGGTCTGCTCGTATCCGTAAGACCGCGGCGATTTTCTGCATTTAAGATCCATGATCCGCGATCAAAGAAAATCTTTCGGCGTGCGTCATGGTTCGGGTGATGCATTTGGCGCGCAACGAGGGGCGCTGTCTTCATCCCTGAAGGTCACGTGGTGGTGTGGATTAGGCATTTTGAATCTTGGGGTTTTCTGCCTTGATAGTTGCTCCCGATCCATTCTGCCTATAAAAAGGGGTGGAAGGGGCCGTGTTAGGCCATCCCCAAAACTTTCTTCTCTGTGTTCATAGAAAATTTTTATGATGGCTGTATCCCGGAGGCTGAGAGTGAGAGGACTGATTTTTCTTTTTGTAAGTGTCTTCCTCCGGACAGCAGGGTGATGAAGGAGCCGCTGAAGAGCAGCTCGTCCTCAAGGGATGAGTTTTGGAGATCATATGGAGAGCGCACAGGAGGGCCGTAGAGATCACACGGAGAGTGCACATATGTGCTTCCTGTGTGTCCTTTGTGGCCTGCTACGGGGGACACAGGGTAGGAAGTGCATAGGTACCCACGTAGCACACACGGAGCCTTCCTTCTCCATCGGGTTGGATTCTCGTCTCTTCTCTGAGGGGAATCCTTGCCACGGGAAGGGGGAGCTTGGAGCAGCGTGGGGCTGATGGTCCCCTAGCTCTCTCAATCGGGCAGCGGCCTGCAACCCAGCATTCCACCTGGGGGGAGCTGGTTAGCTTGCCCGATTCCTCAGAATCAGCATCCACAGGTTATGCCTCCTTTCAGATCTCTTAATTCATCCGGAGGGGCCATGGGAGGCCGGCTTTGCCACTTATCAGGGCGAGCTGGCTGGTTTGACTAATTTGTCTGATTTCTTGGGTCAGACTCCGAAGTATCATCGTTAACCAAAGCTGACTGGAGCAGTTCGACCGAGCTATTTACTCATTTTCATTTTTTGTGCTTTGATGCACTTGTAACTCCTCTCAGGAGGTTGTAACTTTTCTTTTGATGAGGAAATAAAGAAATTTTTCATTCCTTCTTTCTTTAGCTTATGCCTCTTTTGTGCTTGGGAGTTGTTACTCCTATATTGCGCCTTTCATGTTGCAGCATATTTCGGCAGCGCTATCGCGGCTTAGTCCTTACTAAGGCCAAGATACGGAGATATTGCTCAGTCGGTCGGGCTTGTAAGCTGCCCGAATCTGAGAAGTTTTGGAGATCATTCGGTTCGGCCGGGGCTTGCAAGCTACCCAAATCCGAATGAAATTTTGGGGACCGCTTGGTCTGGCTGTGATATGCTATTCCGACTCATAGCTCGGCCCAACCGAGGTACAGAGATTTAGCTCAAGCTCGGTCACTGCCGAGGATTATATATTTCATTCGGCCTCTGGTGTAGACTGTCAGAGAGGATAAGGGTCACCCGACTGACGCATGTGGCACCCGAAGTTTACGATTTGGTTACATTCAAGGAAGGCGTGCCAATGCGTTACATTTCTTTGGCCTTTTCGAGGGCGCCTGATTCGAGGGTGCCTGGCAGATTTTCAAGGACATTTATCTCAGAGGGGTTTGACAAACCGGAGGGAACCTGGTCCCTAGAGAAGGAGGGAAGTTCCCAAGCACCTCGTTGATGCGAAACGATCCTCCTTGGGAGGGGGCGACCCCTCGCCTCCCGAGCACCCACCAGTGTGGTGACGCGTGCTGAGTTTCCACAGGTCAAGATTAATGACTCGATCGATTGAAAAACTCGCCATGAGTGGTTTAAATACGGACTAGAGGGATGCCTGTGCCGGTTATCTTTCAGCCAGTTTCCTAGCAGCTCTTAAGCATGGATATGGCCTCCGATGACAAAAGACGATCAACTCAAGGGCCGAACGGCGGTGCCGATGGCCGCAGGGACTCCCGGGAGAGTCACATCGCAGTGACCATTGATGGAATGGCCTTGGCGTCGACGTTCGCGAGCCATGAGCAGCTAAAGAGGGTGGCCGAGCAATATCTGGCTATCTCGATGGGGAGGTCGAGTCCCTCCGCCGTGTTATCAGCCAGCAAGAAGGGGAAATAGCGTCCCTTCGCTAAAAGGTTGCCGAGTTAGTTCAGCGTGGGGAGAGTTCGGCGGCTCCCGGAGAATATGTGAAGCCTCTGTGAAGGCTAGTTGTGTCTTTTTTTTTTTTTTTGTCGTTTTCTCTATAATAAGCAGAAAAGGGGGGTTTTTTGGCAACTTTTGTTTTCGCTGCCATCCCCAAGATGTTGTCCCTGTCG